>PVKA01004671.1:81813-96997 GCA_004027165.1 Ctenomys sociabilis
AGAGAGAGAGAGAGAGAGAGAGAGAGAGAGAGAGAGAGAGGATTAGATATGGGGAGAAGGGGAAAGAAGATACACAGGAAACAGACACATGAATAAGGAGCAAACGGATGACACAAGAACCACGATAGGGCAGCCGGCTTCAAAACTGCAAGCTCATTTACAACTATTATCTGCTCAGACATGAATGCTTTTCAACTGTGAACTTATATCAACACTTAAATGAGATGAGGCTGCAGTATTTCCAGTTCTCTGGTTGACAGGTACCCTCATATGCATAAAGGCCAGTCACTTTGTACCACCCAGATAATGACAGCTTTCCCCTCCATTGCTTAGGAGATTCATGCTTGTTTTATCCCACTGCTTTGCTCTCATGTATCTTGTCCTTACTCAGGAGAGATGAAAGTTGTGAATAGAGTGGGTGTGGCTGATAGGTCCTGAGCCTTGGGCCCTAATTTGTGGGTCCTCCACTGGCACATTTCTCTCTCTGTTTTTGTACACTTCTACATATTTTCCCAACCTCTCCCTCTTTTCTACTTTTCTCGGGGGTATTACTGGAGAGTGAACCTAGAGCTTTCACACTTATCTACAGCTCCGGCCTTTTTTATGTTTTATTTTGGAACAGGATCTCATCGAGTTGCCCAGGTGGGATTTGAATTTGTGGACCTCCTGCCCCATCCTCTTTCTGTGCTGGGGTGGCAGGTGTGCACCACCGTGCCTGGCTTCTTTTCTGTTTCCTTTCATCTTGTAGACATGATCGAATAACTAAATTGAAAAACAAACCAACCCTGAGCTTGATCCTATCTCCTTCAAACTTTCATTGTCCCTTCCAGCTGTCCTTTACTACAGATGCCATGTAAAAACAACGCACTTTTGCCTTGTGTGCACGAGGCCCAGACTGCAGTCCCTGGAGTCACAATCAATCAGCCAAATGCTAGTCTAACTTATCTGAGTTCCTCAGCGCCTACTCACTGCTTACTACATGGTTTTAAAGCTTTCTTTCACCTCTCATACTTCTGATTCTCCTATCATAAAAGTTAGTAGCCACTCTGTTAAGCAAACCCAATGGCTTATTTAAATCAATTTGTCTCCCCTGGGCTCTTGGCAGGATTTTATGCTGTTGCTCACTCTTTACATCTTTTTACTTTGTTTTTTTGTTTTTTAAACATAAGCAGGTATTTTGTTTGACTTCATTTTAATTAATGAGCTGGAGACTCTGTGATTCACGTGGCTATATTTTCTCTGCCTGTGACGTGTTAACCAAAAGATAGTCAAGGCGAATATCACTCCCTGGAAATTGCCTGTCACTCAGACACCTAAAATACACTATCTTCTCTGGTGTGCTTTAATATTTGTCAGTCTTCTCAATTAGGATGGTGAGTCCTTGCCATCAGGAGCTCTGAGCTCTGTATCTGCATGTTTGCTGTAACCTTCAACAGTACTAAACCCAGAATTATCCTGAGTGTTGCTTAGTTTTTTTGTCACTCAGTTTTGATATCAAAGTCTCAATGTTGATTACTTTGAAAAACTGAGAATCAGTAAATTATTTTTTTAAATAATAATCACTACATTTTAGTTTTATGGTAATGTTGTTTGTAACACTTTTAAAAGAATTATGCAGGGCCAGGGAGATGGCTCAGTGGAATAAGCGCTTCCCTGGCAAGCACAATGGACTGAGTTCAATTCCCGGTTCTGCCAAAAATAAATAAATAAATAAATAAATAAAAAAAAATTAAAAAAGAAGAATTATGCTTCATACATTTTTTTCAGAAAATGCCTCACCATTTAAAATAAATACTAGAAGATGGTTTTCACTGAAAATTTTAATTACTGTTGTGAAGTATCAGGTTTACAACCTAGAATTATCTAAAATGGTTCCTAACTTGTGTTCTGGTATATTCTAGGTGAATATTTTGACTAGAGAAATGTAGATTCCAATTTAAGAGCTAGCATATGGTAGTTACTTTGTATATTTTCACTGTTTTTCTTGCTGGAGATTGAACCTCAAACCTTCCCGCTGAGTGATGTCTCCAGCCCTTTTGAAATCCTTCTGAGACAGTCTCTACTAAACTGATGCGTTGCGTAGGTAGGGTTCAAAGCTTTGATCTGCCTGCCTCAGCTTCCCACCATGCTGGGATTCCAGATGTGTCACCGCACCTCCTTGAATTTTTTCTTTTGAAGGAAATTGTTGGTAAGCCAGAGGAAAGATGGGCCCGAGGGAGATTTTGGAAGTTATAGGTATCTAAAATTGGACTACGGTGATGGCTCTACAACTCTGTAAAACTGCTGAGAATCATGAAATTGTGCACATAAAGTGAGAAGGTTTTATGCCAGTGTATGAAATATCGTTCCCACAATTTAAAAAAAGAAGAGGAAACAAAAAAAAGTAAACTTTGAATTTAAGTTGTTGCCTCATCTTTTCTTCTAGTGGTTGCACATGCCATCTCACAGCTGTTAAATTGAATTAATTATTTCTCCTTTAACAGCTGTAAGAAACTTGTCAGTAGTGGTTCATGATGCATTCCTCAGTTCTGTTCTCATCTCCACTTATTCATTTTGTGTGTCCTATTCATCTATTGTTCCATATGAATAAATTTCAAGTTGTTTCTAGTTTAAAATTTTTTTCTGTAAATAAATAGTGCTATAAAACCTTAAGTATTAATTTTTAACATCAAAGCAGATTGTTGAATTATTTCTTTCAACTTTTTATTTTCTAGATTTTTTTTTTTTTTTTTTTTTTTTTTGTGGTTCCAGGGATCAAACTCTGAACCCTGGCAGAGTGCTTGCTAGGCAGGCGGCTAAGCTGCTGAGCTATCTCCCTAGCGCCTAATGTCTTTGTATTTTAAAGATAATTTTCTAAGACAGTAAAAAGAATACAGAGTTTCAAAACCTCTCAATACCCTGGGTAATAGAGATCGATCTCAGGACTTTGAGCTTGCCAGGCTTATGCCACTGAGCTATCTTCCCACTTCCTCCTCTCAACTTTTAATTCAGTCTTTATTATGTTGAATGGGTTTATCTAAGTGTCAATATTGCATGTACATGTGTGTTTAAGCTTTATACCATGAAAAATTTAATCACATATTGAACTAGACATGTCAGTGAACCTCCATGCACATCCATCCCCTTCTTTCAACAATCATCAAAGCAGAGCTAGTTTTATTTTTTCTTTCTTTCTTTCTTTCTTTCTTTCTTTCTTTCTTTCTTTCTTTCTTTTTTTTTTTTCTTTTTTTTTGTTTTGGTGGAACTGGGAATTGAACTCAGGCCCTTGCGCCTGCCAGGCAGGCATTTATTCTACTGAGTCATCTCCCTGGCCCCTAGTTTTACTTTTTCTCCATCATCACCCATTTTCCTTTCTCCACTGGAATGCTTTTTTAAAAAATAATTTTATTGAGACTCAAATAGCAATGGGACAGTTTCAAAATCAAGTAGTAGGACAGTTTCAATAATTAATACATTCATATTGTTGTCTTCTTAGTGGTTATTCATAGTACAAGATGCAGACATGGTATCCTGTCCACAAATACAATTAGTACAAATCTTTCTATTCATTGAATTAGGAGAAAGTAGCTTTATATCTACCCTAACTATTTATAGATATACAGATACAAATGGTCCTTCATTTGTATCCCCCCTTTTTGTTGTTTAGTTTTGTCAGAGATGGGTATTCCATTGTCATTTAAATATTGTAGGTGCGTGAATTCAGAAAAAATAATTCAAAATAGTCCAGTAGTCCATAGTAGTAGTGGGTTATCTGTAGGACTGGCAATTCCACTGGAATGTTTTGAAGCAGATCTTAAACTTGAAATTTGGGGCTTTGGTCTGGTTATTTCATGTTGCTGTCTGTTGCTTCATATTGGTACATTCCTTAAATGTACCAATAATCATATTGGTTTCCAGGGGTGTGCAGGCAAATGTTTAAAAACCAACTGTCCAGGGGAGGGATGAGCCCTGACTCGTGGTGTATGCCAATTTCTGTGGTGTAAATACTCTCACCGTGGGCAGTTTCAAGGCACCTCCAGCCATGTAAAACATTTCCCATATTCACTCAGCTATTTCACAGATTGCTATGAGAAGTTATTGGGGGAAAAGGTCTGACCATGTTGTAAGCATCAAAGAATAGTTGTCCTTGCTGTTTTTATTATTTCTACCCTAACAAAACTCTTTCTTCATTTTAAAGAGTTCTCCAACAAGTTCTTTCTTATTACACATTTTTCCCACATCAAAATGTTGTTTTCAGTACCATCAGAGGACCCATAAAGCAGTGTGATCCCATTTACTACCTTGCTGTATATAATTGGCTTATTACACATTATAATTAAAATAAAAACTTAAGTATCTTGATTCCTTTAGTAAAGCAGTATGAATGTATTTGCTTCATAGAATTTATGATATAGTGAATATTAAGTATTTTGAAAATTAAGAATAAATTTATTTTGGAGGATTTATTTTTAGTCTTGTCACCATTAACCATCTACTGTTATTGATACAAACAGCTGAGGAATATACAAATTTTCCCCTTGTAGTTATGATGTAATGAATAACATATGTCCAATTAAGTTTACTGTGGCCAGGCTTGCAAATTTAAAGCTGATAAAACTAATAGTTGTAGAAATGCCTCTAGAGGATGGAATTTAATAGTTTACTTATGTACACTTGATACTTGTTTCTGAAGATTTGAGAATGTTAACTGTTATTGTGCATAATACATCTTCATAATAGTGGTTTTGCTGTCTTACATCAGATCTCTTTGCTTTTCTGTATAATCTTTTCTCAGTGATGACAAATCAGACATAGCCTGAAACCCTGGTCACTGATCCATTTATTTAGATTTTTGGAAACTTGCTAAAGCAGTTAGGGATAGAATTCTACATACTGTGAAGGAAAGTTCAAGAACTGTAAGTTTATTACAGTGTGGAGGACTGAGAGAAAAATTGGACACGCTGTGTGCTGTATTATTAAAAATTCGATTAATATTCCTCTTACATTATATTCAATTCAGTATTTGTAAGATTACATATGACTCTCTGAAGATGCCATATATACAGGGAATCATGGTGAAACTAAGATGGTCATTCTTTGAGTTAAATTGTCATCAGATTGCCCACCCTCAAAAGGTGTACAAAGTAAGAATGCTTTTCTGATTAAAGTTGATCCTACAATTTCTGATGTTCTCTACCTTTTTCTCACCATTTACCATCATTTTTGTAAAAATGCTCTCTACTGTAGGGCTAAAAGAACTAAGGATTTACAGCGTTTTATAGTGTTTGTCTTGTAGTCATGAAAGAATGAAAATACAGAATTGAGATTATTTTACCACCAATCTTTTCTCTATCTTCTGCGCAGGCCTGTATTCACATCTCCAGTCCTATATGTGTAATAATACATACAGAATGGCTTTTTCCTCCCTACCAGACTGGCACTCATTCCTAAGGCCAGTTAGTAGTAAAAGGATTGATTAATTAGTAAATAAAATTCACATCCCATTGTCAACATTTACTATAATAAAAAATAATTGTTTTTATTCCAATGTCACCTGAAAAATTTTTGTTTTTTAAATTTTTTTCACAAAAGTTACAAAAACCTGGTTTATTGTTTAAACCAGGTTGAAGACTGACACCTCAAAACACATTTAAAACAGTCATGCATATTTTCCTAGACATATTGGTACATATATGACTATATAAACACTCAAAATATTTCTTATTTTAAATTAATATGGTTTCTATTTAAAGTGTTTTACTGTATTTGAGTAAAAATTCAATTCTTTTTCGTTCTTTAAAAGATCTGACTCATCCCATTTTTCATTATGTTAGTCCATATATTTCCTTGAAGTTCTTAGCACAATGTGACCATTATTATTACTATATATTTAGGCAACAACGATTATAAGTTTATTGAGGTCTAAAAACCATTCTGTACTGGTTTACATTTGTGTGAATGGCATATTCTGAAATCTGCTGTGTTGGGCTGCAACTTACAGCACTGGTGCTATTTTAGAGTAAAGTCATGTTGTTTACAGCGCTCTGACATGCTTTCATGTGGTAGGTTTTTTTCCTCAGGAACTCAGTTTAACTATTACTTATGGATATATCATTGCCTTTGAAAAGTGTCTATTGGCACAACTTATTATTTAAACTTTGAATCCCTTTCCCCCGCACCCCCAAATGAATGAAGGCTGTGAGATGCACCATTGCTGCTTTGTGGTTCTGTTCCTTTCTTCAACGATACTGTGATCACTTTCAAGACGAGGGGATGGGGGCGGAGAGCAGAGGGTGCATCCAAGGTAGTGCCCATGTGGTCAGAAAGGAAAAGCTCTTATGATTAAGTATGTTTGTGTACTATCATCCCTTGGTGAACTGTGGCTTTGTACTACACACTTACAGGTGCCCAACAAGCAAATCTCCCACGTCCTACATGAGTTATTTAGGCCATGGAGGTCTAGAGAGATCTTGGCCAAGGTCACATAGCTACTTAGAGGTGGGATTTGCACCCAGGAGGCATAGTCCCAGCACTGCTGCACCTGTCCTTTACACTGTACAGCACCCTGTAGAAAGTATTGAGAAACAAAACAAGTGTGACGTTATGCAGTGTGCCATCATTAGCTTCATATTTGCATGGCATGATTAACTATAGGTGACACAGAAGTGCATTTGAAGATTTCCAGAAAGACTTCTGAAGAAGGCAGTTACATCAAGCATGTCTATGTGGTAAATGGACTACAAATCTGAGTGAAGTCAAAATTACACATAATGTAAAACATTAAACAAAAACCTCAGCAACTACTTCAAGATCTTTTTTTCTTCTTTTCCTGGTGATCTATTTTCCTGAAGTAGAAAAAGTGATTAGCATACTTTATTTCTGTCTTTAACACCATGCTTGTTGACCATGGCTGGATTTGCTTGGTGGGTGGCATTCAGTGCAATGGCTGGTGGTTCTCTAAGGAGCTCCTAGGAGCCCACCGTAGGGCATCTACTCAGCCACCCACCTGGCACCTGGGCACGGGCTTCTCTATGCACACTCTGTGAGGCAGACTCAGGCTCTGAGTCTGGGGACAACACCGCAAATTAAAAGGTGAGCTTGCGGATCCTTGGGCAGGTCCCAGAGTGTGCAGGTCTGCTCTTCTCATTGGTCTGCGTTTGCAATCCCTGCTCATCCAGATGGGGCTGGACTGCATCCCTGCACACGGGACAGAGGAGGAACGTAGTCATCTAAGAAAGGGCAAACTTAACTTCCCCTAGAAGTAGGCAGTGTGGGTAGGCTTTCTGCAGTTGTCTCTTAATGGAGTTCTCATTTTTTCATTTATTGTTATATATTTTTGCTGCATAAATCATCTCAAGGAATTGATACACATGCATAGCATATCCTAATGTTTCTTCCTTACTCTTTCATTCCCCACCCTTCCTCTATCTTTAATTCTCTTCCTGTCCCCACAAGGTCTGCCTCCTTGTTTCCTGTCATCACTCTTTCACTTTCCTCTTTAAATTATTTATATTTTGGATTTCTCACACCAGAAAAACCATATGGTATTTTTTTCTTCTTTTAATTTTTTATTCATTTTAATGAGAAAAAATAGCAATGAAACAGTTTTAAAATAGGTTAGTAGGACAGTTACAAGAATTAATACATTGCATATTGTTGTCTTCATAGTAGTTATTCAGAGGACAAGATGCAGGCAGACATGGTATCTTGTCTAAACAGTATTAGTACAAACCTTTCTTCTCACTGAACTTATAGAAGGTCACTGTATATCTATCCTATTTTGTATTTCACTGCAAAAAAATCCTGTTCACAAACACTATTAGAACAAATCTTTCTATTCATTGAACTAAGAGAAAGTAGCTGTATATCTTTCCTAACTATTTTGAATATACAGATACAAAATGGTCGTTCATTTGTATCCCCTGTTTTTGTTAAGTTTTGTCAGAGAAGGGCCAGGGAGATGCAAGGGCCTGAGTTCAATCCCTGGTTCAAAAAAAAGAACTGCTTCTTTGGGGCCGGGGAGATGACTCAGTGGAATAAGCACTTCCTTGGCAAGCGCCAGGGCCTGAGTTCAATCCCTGGTTCCAGAAAAAAAAAATCGATGATAGTATTTAAACTTTTGTCTCTATTTCACTTAGCATTATGACATTCAACTGTATTCATTTTCCTACAAATGACTCATATTTATTCTTCTTTGTGTCTGAGTAGTATTCATGCATAGGTTCCAGTAGCACATATTCTTTATCCATTCAGCTATCTCTTTTTTCGTTTTTGTTTTTTTTTTGGTGGTACCAGGGATTGAACTCAGGACCTTGAACTTGCCAGGCAAGCACTTATTTCACTGAGCTATCTCCCTAGCCCCTTATCCATTCATCTGTTGATGGGCATATTGTCTGCTTCCAAAACTGGAGCATTTGTTTCTTTAAAAACTAGTAGAATCTGTATTCAGTAATAGTTTAAATGGTAGTCTTTCCTAGCTATGCAGTGAATCTTTAGGTGCAATATTACTGTACTGTAAATATTATTGTACACTACACTTGTCACATATCATGAATACTATATTTTAATGCTACATATTATATATTGTAAATTATTATAATGTCAACTTCACTTGGCTTATTAAAACATGTTGGCAAGGAATGAGTTTTGTAGTTAATGAGTTAGTGAACAACCAATAATGATAGATTTACTAATAATTTTTGCTGGTACAATGAGTTTCTCTTATACCAAAGTCTTTCATTGTCAAATGTGATGATGTACTATAAAGGTTTGCCTGTCCTTTCAGAGTTTAGCCAGTGATTTTTAGTATGACAAGAAGTATGGGTGCCAAACTTAACTCTTGGACTGGGGAGATAGCTCAGCAGTCTGTGTGCGTGCCTGGCAAATGGAAGGAACCAGATTTGATTCCCAGTAACACTTGCTATGCCAGCCCTGGTAACCCCAGGCATGACATATCAACCACCAAAACTGGGCATGGTGACACACACCTGCAATCCCAGCACTAGGGAGGCTGAGACAGGAGAATCAGTATGAGTCTGAGCTGTGTAGTGAGACCCTATATCAAATAAATAAATGAATTTAAAAAATTTAAAAGTTAACTCTTTTGTAAGGTACATATTAATTTCAAAATGTCATACTAACTCCTATGTATAGTTTCCAAATGCAAAGTTCCTTTTGTCTTGAAGTTTTGTCAACAGATTTGCTTTTTGATGTGATACTTATTCTTCCTGTTTTAACCTGTGTAATTAATCTCCTCATTATTTTATGCTGTATTATATTCTACTATACTTTATATGTTAGGTAAATTTGAATCCTAAAATCAAATAATGCTTAGAAAATGGGTTACTATTGTTTGATAGCATCTTAACAAAACATCGTTTAACCCCCTGATTCATGAAAATGGCCATGCTTTCCTCATGGCATTTCTCTGAGTAACAAAGTGATAGCTCCTGTATTTCCTTCATTTCTGTGCAGTGCATTATGGGTTGAATTATGTTATCCCTAAAAGACATGTGGAGGCCCTAACCCCCAGGGCTTCACATTGACATTAGGGTCACTTAAGGCGTAATTGGCGAAGAGAAGATGAGGTCATACTGCAGTAGGACGGGCTGGCTCCTGACCTAATATGCAGGATGTGGCCCCATGCAGAGGCAGAGTCCCTGGGAACAGCCACCAGAGAGACAAACACTGGAATGGTGTGCTGTGATCCCAGGGACACTCAGTGACACCAGGGCTCCCAGAAGCTAACAGGGAGGCACAGGAGAGATTCACCTCAGAGCCTTCAGGAGGAGCCAGCCCTGTGACACCTTGGTTACAGTTAACTGTAACCAAGGTGTCACAGGACTTCCTGGCTTGTGGTCTTTCCTCATTACAGCCCCCAGAAACCAGTAGAAACCATCAAGCCATGAATTTTTTTCTTTCCTTCTACTGTGAGGCCCCTGACCTTCTCATTTCTGCTTTCTTGCAGTAATTTTGTTGTTAAAGTCATCTTCCTTGGTGCTCTGCAGCTAGTTACCATCCACTTCACACACTACTACCAGTTTCCTATTTTTTCTACATATGCAAAGTCACTGTGGTCGCTCTGTTTGTGTCTCCGCTTGCTAATGAGCCTGAGGGCTTCCCATTCTGCCCTCACTCACCTTTCAGCCTTTTCTGCATTGTCGCCTCCCACCCTGTGCACAGTTAGATTCTAGCCACACTGCTTATCGGATTAGTTCTTTCAGCATGACCAGCTCTTTCCTACTGCTCCATAACGACTTCACCCTCCCAGGGAGAACTTTACCCCTGGTATTAGAAGCAACAAATCATTATAAATTTACATTTCATAAAGACTATGAGAAATCATACAAGAGAAATGACAATTTGGGCTGGTGCTTGGAATGATGGGATTTAAATGAGAAACTTCAAAGCTTTCACATAATCAACCATTATTTGTTAAAAAGAAATGAAAATTACAGGGAAAAAAGATTAAATTTACCTTAAAAAATAATTTGCCTTGTTAGGACTCTGTTTAGCAGTACTTCAAGTGAGTAGTTCAAAACAAAGCTAGTATCTTTTTTAATCAAACCAGATGCTCAGCCTACCAAGTTCATAGATATTAACAGTTTTAAAGAAGCTATACTTTATTTTTATTTTCCTAATCGATTTTAAATATGAAAGGAATTACAAAGACTACATTTGTAATCATTTACATGAGATATGAAACATTCATATTTTGATTTAATATTTTAATTATTATGTCAGTGTAGTGTGAATTTTAATAATGTATGCAATGGAAGTTGTATACATCATGTGAAAAATATTTTTTCCTGTGATTTGTCTTTTAAAATATTATGCTATTTCTCTGATGGAGACAGCATTTAAATGATAGGGTGTTGGAAGGTGTGGGCTGACTTCAGGAGAACTGAAACCCTCACTAAAGTTGTTTCATCCTCAGAATTCATTTACTGTTAATAATTCCTCATTGCACATAATCTGTTGCCGTGATATAAATAAAGTGCTTCCTGCAAGAAGGTGCAGGAACTGGGGTTTGATCCCCAGGCCTGCTGTGTGGACCCCACCCCCAGGGCATACTGAGATAGCAATTGAGACTGGGTGTGGTGGTATGCGCCTATAATCCCAGCTCTTGGGAGGCTGAAAACAGGCAGATCACTATGAGTCTGATCTAGTAGTGAGACCCTGAACACTCTATAGACCCTTCCCTAGAATACAAAAATACAGATAAACCCTGAGGGGACTTCACTGACCTCATAAGAAACATAAAGTACATGTGTTGGTATATAAGTCTTGCTCTATCTAGGTCTTAACCATCCAACAGAAAAGTATAAAAATGAAGTATACATCGCGGAGCCATAATAATAAGTTGAGCTGTAAATGGCTATGGTAGACGACTTCTTCGGATAACTCACTATTGTTGTGGAATGCTGGACTGTGTAGGACTGTGTTGTCGAGTTCAAGTACCTAAGTTAGTTGAATGACAATGGAGTGCCCACCTTTGAAAGGTGTAGAGAAAGGAAGGGGTGTAGAAAGGAAGAATCATGATGTGTGTGCGTAGACAGTACAGTGGGGATAGATAACGCTGTGCTTCTACATAATTCTATGAGAGGCAAGATTTGCACTAATGGTGGTTGGACAGGATATTATGTCGGCTTCTAGTACTATGGACAACCACTAGAAAAATAACAAGGTAGAAAGTATTAATTATTGAATCTTTGATGTAATTCAGGTATAAAAAATAAGATACGCGAACAGCTACACTCTTTTAATTTACTGATAAGAGGCATATGGTATAATAATGTCTGTAAGTATAATATCATGTATGCACCTTCTATGATACCAAAACATTATGAAAACAGTTTGCAATGTATTAATTTATCAAATCCATCTTGTCAAGGTATCGTAAAACTGTCTCATTGATATTTGTACTTCAATAAAACAAAAATTAAAAAAAACAAAAGTACAAATAAAGTGCTTACTATGGATGTGATGCACATTTTAAATTTAGTTTTCGTATCAGGTATAATTTAATATTCTTTAATTTATTAATGAATTCTATAGGCAAATAAAGATTAGTTACTTAATGGTTTAGTACTTGTTCTATGTTAGACATTGTTCGTTTTTAGTTTTGATTCTTGTTTTATTTTACATTGAGAAAAAAATTTCAAGAATAGTTACACAGTCTGTTTCTTGAAAAATTATAATGTAGCAATGAGAAGGTAAATAATGAGTAAAAATAATTACAATTACTTAAATCCTTTTGCTTCAAAGGATAAAACTTCCTGCTGTTTTAAATTGTCATAAAAGAGTGAAAATAGGTTGTGTGCCCTCTTTTTTGGTTACCTTGAATATTGCTTGATCTTTTTTTTTTTTTTTTCCTTTGGCAGAACTGGGAATTGAACTCAGGACCTTGCACTTGCCAGGCAAGCACTTATTCCACTGAGCCATTTCCCCAGCTCTGAGTAATGCTCAATCTTAATAGTATTATAAACACAGTTTTGTCACTACATACTATACCTCTTTTACTTCTTTTGTTTTAGTTACATTCCATTATTTTTTCTATTAAAATATTTATAAATACTTTCCATAGAGCATTCTAATTTCTTAATTTTTTATTGTTATTATTCTAATCACCTTATATATATTAACTGTAACTTGACAGAGTTAAGTACTAATTGTTTTTTGTATTTTATGTGTGAAGACATGAAAGAAGGGAAAAAATGTATTTAGGTGTATATGCAAAACAGTTTGGATAATTGCATTGTCACTTTCTGCTGGTTTTTTGAAAGGAGCAGTTAATGCATAAAACTTTTTGTTTCTTTTACTCTGACTTTTATTTTACTCTTTTGAATTTCTTATAACTTCTTTGTTATTATTTTCCTTTTTTCTTTAAACAAATCTTACACATTTATATCTGGTAATCTGAATAACTAATTTGAAGATAGCATCACGGTGATACAGCAACCATTGTTGAATTCCTATTACTTTGTTTAGTGAAATCTTGTATCATTTCTTTTTCTTTCTTTTTTTTTTTTTTGGTATTTTAGGGAAGGGTCTACAGTGTACTCAGGGTCTCACTACTGGATCAGACATAGTGATTCACATATTTACAGCTTCCCAAGAGCTGGGATTATAGGTGTGAACCACCGTACCAGTCTCAATTACTAGCTCAGTGCCCCGAGAATGGGCCATCACGGCAAGCCCAGGGATCAAACCCCCATCCCCTGAGCCTACTTGTAGGTGTTTTAATCCACTAAGCTATTTGGACAGCCTTCTATTGCATAGTTTCTAATGCTGGTTTTTTTTTTTTTGTTTGTTTGTTTGTTTGTTTGTTTGTTTCTGTTACTATTTTATATTCTTTAAAAATAAAAAAAAATAAGATAAATGAAAAAAGAATTTCCCGAAGACCTTACTAGTCTGCAATGGAACTGGGATATGAACCCCAGTCATTTGGCTCTAAAATCTTGTTATTGACATGTGCTGTACAGTTTATACTTGCCACCATTTTCCTTTCCTAAAATAAATACGTTTTTTTAGTTTTGAGCAAAGAATACTGGAAAGAGTAAAAACAGACTTAAGATTTGTTCAGAAACAATTATTGAGTGTTGGTCTTCAAAATCCATAGGGTCTAGTGACTTCAATGCACAAGGGTTTTTTTTTTTGTTTTGTTTTGGGGTTTTTTGTTTTGTTTTGTTTTGTTTTGTTTTTTTGGTGGTACCAGGGATCAGACTCAGGCCCCTGCACTTGCAAGGCAAACACTCATTCCTCTGAGCTATCTACCTAGTGCCCCCCCACAAACTGTATAATGAATTACAGGAACTAAAAATAAAGGAGCTGTGATAAAGAGTTGTATTTAAAGGATAAGGGACTGAAGTGAGGAGAGCAGAATGGGGAAAAAAGAACAGGACAGGTACAAATTCCCTGTGTTGTTATAATTATGTATATTTAAAATATATCAATAAAACAAAAATAAAAAATAAAAGATATTTTAATCCAGCACACACCCATGATCTCAGTCCTCTGGAGGTGGAGGTAAGAGGATCGAAAGTGCTAGGCTGACCCAGGCAATTCAGTGATGTAGAGAGACCCTACCTCAAAATAAAAAAGTAAAGAAGAGCTTTGGAGGCCCTCCATGCAAAGGCCCTAGATTCAGTCCTCAATTTTGGGGGAAAAATTCTCATCAAATCTAGTTTTGTTCTGGTAGCAAATTAGCTCCACACCTCAGCTTAACTGAGCTATCACATGAAACAAACAACTCCCTGCTGTAACTGTCCTCCACAAGGGACACAGATGTTGTGGCCATCCCCATATTTCTGCCATGCTATCTCTGCATGTGGCCTCTACTATCAAGGCTGAAGAATAAAGGAACACAGAAAGCTCACATCTTTTGTCCTGTGTGTCAAATAGGAAATAATCTTCAGTTGTGTTCTAGCCCATTGATTAATCCCCCCTCAACTGCAAAGTAGCTAGAAAATATGAAGAAGCATATCTGGTAAACAGTAAATTTCTTGACCAAGGATGGGTAGAGTCAAGTGAAGCAAAATTGAGGATAAGCGAGTATTAGTTAGGATGCTATAGGAAGTTGATTTACAGTGGCAGAAAAGGTTTTGATGAAGGCTTCAGCTCAGAACCTGAGGTTCTAAGAATCCCAAAGGAGTTGGAGAGTAGTTTTGGTACCATGGAGAGCTCCTATTATTTAAATTGCTGATAGCATTGATATCAGTTCTAATACCTATTCACCAACAGTTCATTCCACCAACAATTTGTTGTATGCCTACATTAGATTTTGTGGGTAGAAAGTGAAACACTACCTAATTGGAAGACAAGCAACTTCCTGAAACACAATAAGTAGAATCACTGGCGGATTTTTTCAAAGTTTGTGGGTTGTCTTTTCACTCTGTTGACAATTTCTTTTGACATGCAGAAGCTCTTTAAGAAGAGTTGATCCCATTTGTTGATTCTTTCAAGAGCTTCCCGTGCGAATATATGTTTGTTCATGAACTCTTTACTTACCCCTATGTCTTCAAGAGTTCCTCCTACTTTCTCTTCCAGGAGATTGAGTGTTTCTGTTTTAACGTTTAGATCTTTAAACCATTTTGACTTTAACTTAGTGCATGGTGATAGAGCTGGGTCAAGTTTTAGTTTTCAGCATGTAGAAAGCCATGTTTTCCAGCACCATTTGTTAAAGAGGCTATCTTTCTCCCAGTGA
>PVKA01004672.1:15363-97111 GCA_004027165.1 Ctenomys sociabilis
ATTTCTTCTCCACTATATTCTACCCATGTGACCTCAAGCAACTCAGTTAACAGGAAAGAAATAGTTTCTTAAATGACCAAATATACTATCTTTGCAATATTTCCTTGTTGACATCTTTAAGTAAATAATTCTAGTTTCAGGTATTGGGCAAATAATCAGTGATTAAAATTATAATAATTTAGTATTCCAAATATATGTTTCTTTATCACCACTAACCACTTCTTTTAAGCCTATCCATAGATCACCACTGGGGTTGGTGGTTACTCAAATATCTCAACAGCTACAGTGGACAGATTGATGGTCAGTATTTATTTTGCACCTCTTCTCTGTAGGCACAGATTACAGAGACAACTCCTATGCAAAAGTAATTGTTTGATATGAAGAGTTAAAAATTAAATTTTCCACTTTAACTTTGTCATTTATTAGTCTAGTGGTTTTCTAAAAATATTGTTTAAAATATTTCACCCTGTAGAGACTCATGTATAAGAATCATATGTGAAAGTGCATTTGCAAAGGGCTGAAGTGAACTTTTGAGGGTAGGGAGAATCCAGCATAAAAGGAGAAGAGAAAAAAATGTTTTCCAGGAAAAAAAATAATGGTCCTATAAGTATCCAATTAAGTATTTAATTTAGCCTCTACCAGTTCTTGGGAGGCTGTAAACAGGTCGATCACTACGAGATGCAGTGAGACCCTGTACACCATTCCCTAAAATACAAAAAAAAAAAAAAAAAAAAAAATTAGTCTATAATTCTAACTCATGGACTATGAATTCTTTGATGGTGACTACTTTCCCACTTTAACTCTTAATCTCTCTCTGTCTTTCTTTGTCTCTGCCTCTCTTATTGTCTGTCTCTGTCTCTGTCTCTCTCTCCCCTTGTCTTTCTCCTCTATCTTTAATATTTTAGCAACTTAAGAAGTCTTTCCAAGGATGTTTCAATAACATGTTCTCCTTCCTCGACTCAAAAGAATCTATTATATACATGTTAATTTTGAAGTCAGTCACTGAATCTGAGTTGAAATTCCAGTTCCTCTGTAACCTACATGTGTGATCATACTTAATTTTTTTCAGTAATTTTTATTGAGAAACAAATAGCAATGAGACAGTTTTAAAACTGATTAGTAGGACAGTTTCAATAATTAATACATTGCATATTATTGTCTTCTTAGTGGTTATTCATAGTACAAGATGCATACATGCTATTCTGTCCACAAACACTATTAGAACAAATCTTTCTATTCATTGAATTAAAAGAAAGTAACTGTATATCTAGCCTAGCTATTTTGAATATACAGATAGAAAATGGTTCTTCATTTGTATCCCCTTTTTTGTTTAGTTTCGTCAGAGAAGGATATTCCATTGTCATTTAAATATTGTAGGTGTGTGAATCCAGCAAAATATTCCAATGTAGTCTAATAGTCCATAGTAGTATGTTATCTGTAGGACTGGCAATGTTAAGAGCTGTTGACTTGAGGCTTTTACAGCTCAGCATATTAATATGGATTTACTTTTTTATACTTCATTTTTATACTTTTCTGCTGGATGGTTAAGACCAAGATAAAGCAAGACCTATATAACAAGAAAAGTAACTTTTGTATCTGATAAGGTCAGTCAAATCCCCTCAGGATTTATCCTGAAACTGTCACAGTTTATAGATCTTTTGTCAGTGTCATCCATGTGGATGAGTCACAGCCATTGGTTGACCAATTTGCTGTCTGTGTATAAGTTAACTAACATCAAAGTCTCATGAGTGATTTGAGATATCGAGAGAGAGAGAGAGAGAGAGAGAGAGAGAGAGAGAGAGAGAGAGAGAGAGAGAGTATTTTAGTTCTACAGAGTCTACAGGGTCTCACTACATAGATTGGATTCGTAGCGATCTGCCTGTGTTCAGCCTCCTAAGAGCTAGGATTATGGGCATGCACCACCACACCCAGTCTCAATTGCCATCTCAGCATGCCCCAGGGGCAGGACCAGCATGGCATGCTGGGGATCAAACCCAGTCTGTGTGTCTGCCTAAGCAGGTGCTTTAGTCCCCTGAGCTGTCTGGCCGGGCCTATGAGTCATGATATTGTTGAAAGACTTCATAAGAAAACGAACATGAGCATCTCTAGTGTAGGCCCTGATGCCACAAAATCTCAGTGTGCTTTCGTTCTGAATTTTCTTCTTTCTTTTTTCCTTCTGTCAGTTGGTCATTCTTTTCTTTCTCTCTCCTTTCCACAAGCCTGTGACCCTCTGCTCCTTTGCTCAGTAGATTCAGTTCTGGAAACAGAAAGGCTTGCAGTTCATTTCAGGACACAGATATTTTGAGCTGTTTGTTTTCTAGCTTACAGTCATGTTTTCCAATTCAGGTTACGTTTCCTGCTGGAAAACTGGGCCCTCACAAGAGCTTTTGGCAGCCACAGACTGATTTGGTTGAGAAGCACTCATCCTTGGCAGGCAGTGGAGGAGAGCCACTCTGTGTGTGCAGGCTGCGACTCACACTCTGAGGTTGGACTGCTCGCCAAAGTCACTACCCACTCAGCTCCATCTCCCCTGAGACGGAGAAACTTCTGAAGCCCCGTGGTAACATGCATCCTTGGAAAGAGAATTCAGGGCACTGAAATAGATAAAGCTGAGAGGTGCTCATATCATTTGTTGGAAATTGGGAATAGACTATTAGGCTTTTAAGAGAGCAGACAGGCAAAAGGTTTTAGCCATTAGTACAATGGATATTGGCCCTAACCTTCTAGAATGTTCCCTTGCCTATTTTATTTTTGAGCCCTTTAATTTTGTTTTCAAGTAGCAGTTTAGGCTGGCCTCAAATTCATTACATGGCCTAGGCTGACCTTTAACTCACAGAGATCCTCCTGCCCCAACCTCCCAGGTACCGGGGTCACAAGCATGTGCCACCTTGTCCAGCTCCAGGCTTTGCTTTTTAAAATCTCTGGAAACTTTGATAGTGAATTTATCTGAAACTTGGGTAGTCATAATTGGAACTGCCTGTGCTTTATGTCCCTTCTCAGTCTCACTTTCCAATTTCAATACCACCTCTTGCCGTCCCATTCAGAAACTTGCTAATATTTTACCTTAGCTTTTAATTTTTTAGTCTTGCCTTCAATTATTCCATTTCAAGTACAAATCAATACATCTAAAACCAAACACAGTAACTATACTGTTCCTGCTTCTCCTGCACCCTAGAGTTCAGGAACAACCACCAGCAGCTCAGTGATGCCAGGCAGAGAATTGGGGAGCACTGCAGATTCTTCTGCATCCTCTCTCTTCTGCCCTGGAATAGCCTCTTTGAACTGGTTGTGTCCTAATTGTCTCTTGAATTTTCTTCCTATTGTCAGTGTCCCAATTCTACTGTTCTAGTACAAACTTTATTATTTCTCCTGTTGACTATTATAATTCCACTGTGATAGTTAATTATATGTGTCACCTTTTTAAAAATGTGGCATTTTGAGTGAGCTAAAGGTGCCTAGATAGCTTCTAAAATATAATTGTAAGGTATGTTTCAGAAAATATTTCTAGAAGAGATTAATATTTAAATCAATAGACCAGGCAAAGATAAACATATGCTCTCACTGATGTGAGCAACTCTAATTCAATTTATTGTGTATGTAAATAGAGCAAAAATGTGTAAGAAGGGCCCATTCTCTCTCTGTGTCTCTTCTCTCTATGTCTTTCTGTTTCTATCTCTGTCTCTGCCTCTGTCTGTCTGTCTCTCTTTCCTCCTCCTCCTCCTTTTCCTCATCCTCCTTCTCTTCCTCCTCCTCTGTGTTAAACAACTTTGAATTTTGAGTATCCTGGACAGTGTCATCCCTCTTTTTATCTTTGAGTTCATAATTGCTTCTACCTGCAAAGTCTTCTACCACACATTGGGCTTCTTTGAGTTCATTCATTCATTCAAGAAATTATTATCAGTTCCAAAACCTACTGCAAAGAATTCTTCCACTTAAAACAGAGTTTGAAACTACTAAGCTCAGTAATCTACAAAGTGCTTTTCAGCTTGAAAATCCATGATTCTGCAGAATACTGCATTTCATATTCAGTCACCTGCTTTTTCTCACTTTTTGGATGTTAGAACAATATCTGCTTTAAAAACTGTACTGTAGGCTGACAGTATTCTTTAAAAGAAGTCTAAAATTGATCAAATCCACAGAAGTAGCACTAGCACTGTTTGTAGAAATGAGTCTCAAAGCAGGATGGTGGGGAAATATGTACCAGTTCTAGTAGAAAGAAAATGTGAGCTCAGAGATCTCATGGGACTTGACATTTCCATCGATCATGGCCAGCAAGCATGGAAGGCGAATGACTTGGTTTAATGCAAATCCTGTGGATCTAGTTAACCATTTGGAAATCATGAATAACAATCACTTTCTCCGTTAAGGTCCAATTCTTGTCACCAGCTATAATAAATACATATCATATTGTTCATGCATCAATGTTACAAGGTTCTTCAGGAAAAATCTCCAGGGATATACATGCATGTATAAGCTTACATACTGGAGAGACAGAGAGAGAGAGAGAGAGAGAGAGAGAGAGAGAGAGAGAGAGAGAGAGAGAGAGAGACTTATTTATATACCTTGTCCTCTAAGACACAAAGTAAGGCTGGGTGATAAATAGATGGATAAGCTCTATTGCCCTCTTTGTTTCAATTTATAGCACCTCATCTGAGCCAGGTCTTTTATGCCCCCACCAGCATGCAGCCATCTCAGAAAGCTTTGTGACATTGAAGCACTGCATATTTCTTTACCTAAGAAGGTACCTTATTTCTTTATGATCCCTTCTCCCCTTGCCTTACTATGTTCCTGACCAAGTTCCCGCAGCTTTCTCTCTCAACACCAGCACCACAGTAACTCTTGTCCTGAAATATAGCCTGGCTTGCCACTTTGTTGTCCTGACACATTCACTTGGAGTCATTTATCCTTTGATTCAAGTTGCCTCCAAATGTTCTCAGAAATCCTTCTCTCCAATTTCCATATCATGTCCCCTGTCTAGGGGAATCCACCTAGCAAAGGCTGCTGGTCCTGTCACTGCTCAGCTGGGCCAGATATTAAACTATCTCTTGGTGTTTCTCCCTCCCTCCCTCCCTCCCTCCCTCCCTCTCTCTCTCTCTCTCTCTCTCTCTCTCTCTCTCTCTCTCTCTGTAGTATGCAAATCAATCTTCTGATTTAGATTTATGGTGCTGGGGTTTGCAGCCTATATACCTCATTTCTGCTTTCCCATCTAACTCCATAATCTATCTTGTCAATAGGGGGCAGCAGAGGAAGATTACAGAACAAAAGGAGGAAGGACAGATTTTCTCCTTCCTGTCTACATGTGGGCTTTTGTTATGAGTCACTTTAAGCTTCTTTCTTTACCCCCTCCGCAGTAGTTTGTTTCTGCGCAGAAGATGAATTCTTCCAACACGAGAATTCTTCCCAGCACCTTCATCAGAGATATAGCATGGCCCAGAAGAGGGAGGCCCCATTCTTGGAAATCCAAGGGTCTATTTTGGACTCCAGTGGATTCATAGAAGCTTTATCAATGGCTTTGATGTTTTTTATCTCCCAGCCATAAGATAGTAACTTTTTCTACTATATTTCTGCGATGCCATTTGCTATTTCAAATATGTAGTTAACAATTTTTTATATTTATCTAGTAGCTCCTTCTGCCATATTATTTCTGTCAAAACGACTGGTATAATTGCTTTCTGAAATACCAGCGACATAGTAGGTGATTTATTGGGTTCTCTACATTATATTTTTGCTGTCTTTTCTCTTTCTTTCTTTCTTTCTTTCTTTCTTTCTTTCTTTCTTTCTTTCTTTCTTTCTTTCTTTCTTTCTTTCTCTCTCGCTCTCTCTCTCTCTCTCTCTCTCTCTCTCTCTCTCTCTCTCTCTTTCTTTTGTATTTTGGGAAGGATCTACAGGGTGTTCAGGGTCTCACTACTAGATCAGACTTGGAGTGATCCGCCTGTTTACAGCCTCCCAAGAGCTGGGATTACAGGTGCATGCCACCACACCCAGTCTCAGTTACCCTCTTAGTGCACCCCTGGGGTGGGGCTGGCATGCTTGGCCCAGGGATTGAACCCCTGGCCCCAGCCCCTGCTTGCAGGTGCTTTAATCTGGTGAGCCATTTGGCCAGCCTTTTATTTTTCTTTTCCTTTTTTTTTTCAGACTATGTCTTGCTATGGGGGTGCAGGCTGGCCTTGAACTTTACTTAAGCAGATCAGGCCTTGAACTAATAGCTCTCCTTCTACCTGTGCCTCCTATTTGCTGGGATTAAATGTTTGCATCAGCACTCTTGGCTATTTCTGACTTTCTTGGCAGCAGACCCACCCTCAAAATCTTCTGGGCAGTTAGAAATACTAGGGTTGCATTCTAAAGAGTTGAATTGTTCCAGTTGTCTATCATAGTGGGCAGATATAAGAGGAATAGCACTATCTCTATTTTGAATCTCACCTACCATGTTAATTCCATCTTGAGATTAGACATGGATGTTGGTAGGGACTTGACTCACCAGATACTGTGGCCAGCCAGGAAATCTCCAACTCTTTCCTTTCTTCACTAATACTCACAGTATCTATCTTGGTAAGATTGGAAAGACAGTTTATGTTAAAATAATTGGTTTTCCACTGCCCTAGAACATAGTTGCATTGTCCTCTTGCACCCTACCTGAAGTTAGATATGACCAAGGCATTTGCTTTGTCAATACTGTATGAAAGGAAATGATACACGCCACTTCTGGATGGGACTTTAAGATGCATTATGAGATATGATACTTTTTCCTTTGAAAGTTTTAAAGGATTCTGAGCTTCTGTCAATCTGAGTCTTTGAATGTCTATGATAAACTGTTCCCTTCCTCTCCTTATTCCCTGCCACTGATCGATTCTAGACAGCTGTTTGAGAAATGGATATCTATTGCATTAATGCTGTGGAGAATTGGAGAATATTTGTTATCATTTGTAGGCCTTCAAGGAGAATAAAGCATGAAAAAGAAGGAAATTCGAAGTGAAGATTTTGACTTGGCAAAGCAAAGCTCAGGCATCCTGTTTCAAGTGTTTTTATACAGATTCATACCTAGGTTTGACTTTTGAGTTTGGTGCTACCTAGCTTTGTGGTGCTAAGCCAACTCTCTAAATTCTGTTTGTCTTCTTTTTAGAACAATGGAATTATTGTTATCTACATTGTAGTGTTATTAGGAGAGTAAAATAAGAAAATAAAAAGGGTAATATGATGGTTGGAAAATAAGTGAATTCATAAGTGAATTAGAATTACATTATTTTGAACAATGTACCATGTGAGTCATCAAAATGCATGGAAAGTACTCCAATAGCTCCAAGCATCCTTGTGACATTAAAACATCACATAGTACTATCCATGATTCTCAGTTTCATTATATATGAGATAAGGAGAATAATATCACTGATTCTTAGTTTTGTTATAATCAAATATGGGGGGCAAATAAAAATGCCCCATGAACTGTAAAACATGAAATAAAAGTGAAATGATTTACTGAGAAATAAACTCCTCTGAGTACAAATATGATCTCTAAATGGAGAAGGGGCAGTTTATAGTTTTTTAAAGAGAGAATGAATACCTTTACCATAGACTTAGAACACCAAAGGCTCTAGGTTCCTGATTTAGGAGGAAAAATCATGGAAATATCTAATGGGGTGATAGAATAAAGAAAATTAAGTCAAGGAGATAAAAAGATGGGAATCAGGAAGCTTGGCTTTATCACAAACCCTCTTGCCTAAGAACTCACATAATCAACTTAATGAGTTTTTGTATTTGTGACATAGAAGATAATAATTATATATATATATATATATATATATATATATATATATATATATATATATATATGGGATTATTTTAAAGATGTACTATAAATGCAAACCATTGTGTTGTTGAATGTCAGCATTATTCATAGTAAAAGCCTTGTTTTTTTCTTTTGTGGTTAAGAGCTGATGGCCAACTTTAGCCACTCTGAAAAGATGAACAGCATTTTTCCTGGAAATTTCAGCTATATTTATAGTATCCTAATTTAACATTTTCTAAATATCTCCTCAGTTAGGGTCTACAGTACATATATCATCATATTGGTGGTCAGTGTCTTCAACAGCATCTCTGATATCTTTTATTTTCCTTGAGAAGAAAGTGGACTTGAAAATGGAAAAGAGAAAACATAGGTAGACTTGAAGAGAAAGAAGCAGAAAAGAAAGAAGTTCAGCTTTCAAGAGTAATCCAGAAGGAGAACTACAAATTCATGGCTAGATTGCTCAATGCATGGACTGTGAGGTCGACAAGCCTGCTGTGCTGTTAGCTGCATAAAAGTGCACCATGTATAATTATGTATGCCATATAGTACTTGGTAATGATTATGTTAAAGGTTTACCTGTGTGTTTTGCTTTTTTTTTTTTTTTTCATTATTTTGGGTCTTATTCCAACTAACACCAAGGTGTAGCATAAAATAGTATGCTTGGTTACACTGTCAACAGCTTCATGTATTTCCAGAGGCTGCACCAAGAGATCACGACATACAACAGACCTGTGCCACCTAAATGTGTGGAAATAAACCATATGGTATTTGCAGAAGGAAGATATTGTCTAATGATGCATTTTGCAGAATATACCGTTGTCATTAAACCACACAAGACTGTGTTTTGGAACCCTATGCTTAGATACATTCACAGTAATAATCATTGCATTTTAATCATAATTTGAACCTCCCATAGAAGAGTTACTTTTTCTCATCTCCAAGTTCTTTGTTTTGAAATCTATTCCAGTCTTCCAATATATTGCATACAATTTTAAAATTATTAGGTGTAGATTTAATCCACACAAACTACTTTTTATGATTGGAAGTTGAAACTTCCCTAGATTTAGTTTGCCTTTCTTCTTACTGAATGATAGTCTTTACAGCTCTTAGCAACATTTTTGAGGAGTTAGCTATAAATAAGTATAAGGTAAAATATTGTGTAGCATCAATTGTATTCTTTTTTGTCTTTGCACAATCTAATTAAAAAGATGTGCATAGTGCTTCCATTTTACAGATTAAAAAAACTGAAAGCAGTGATGCTGTTATGGTTTGTTTCTAGTTGTCTCCGCAAAGACTCATGTATGTTGTGGGGTGAACTTCTAGAGTCTGTGATTAACTCATGATCCACTGGGATTATGGGTATGAGTGTTACACTAGCTTTGGGTGGATACCCTGAATGTAACATAAGAGTCACACTTATGATACCTGAATGTAACAGAGAGTCAGACTTACTCTCTGTTACCATTGCTGCTGCTATGCCTCCTTTTGTTGTTTTGCTGCCACCACCATGCACTGCCTCCTTCTGCCATGTGCCAGTCTGCCCTGGAGCCAGCTGAGTATGGATTGAAACCTCTAGTGAGCTAAATAAAACTTTTCTTCCTTGGTTTTGAGTCCCAGCAATGAGAGCAAAATAACTGAAACAGACACTATCATTTGTCCTTTGAACTCAGTTCTGTAGGTTTTGCGCTCTGTGTTTTTATCCCAACACTGAAAGCTTTGTTTTATAACTGAGTCCAACATAATTTTGATGACTTTCTCTAAAGAAATGTATTTCCGTAGGGAGACCACAAAAGGCACATTCCAGAGGGCTGAGAAGGCACCCCTGAGAATGGTCTACCAATTCCTACTGATTGACAGTACATGGAATATTCAGAATCTTGATGTTTGGCATCAAAGGCTGATGGATCAGCCTGCAGTTATTAGTTTCTCCAAAGCATCATTTTTGAGGTCTTATCTGCAGGGTTAGATTCAGGAAAGATGTAAAAATAGGATGAGCCAGGCATGGCATGAGGGGCTTGTGGGCAAGTGTGCTACACTACAAATTCATTCTGGAAGTGTGACTAGAAAGGAGAGCCCAAAGCCCATGGCATTTGGTAAGCTTGACATATCCCATGCCTATATGTAGGGTGTAGGATGAGAAATACATATAAGTTTCATGAATATCAACTTGATGAAGTTGTCTTTAACTCCCCAGAAAACCCAGGAAAGGCAAGACCTTGAGATAGAACCTTAACAGACATCTTTGGAGGGCCTGGGTAGCTTGGCAGAGTCATCAATAGGGCTTCCACTCATTGCATGTAGCCAGGTCCTATGCCATGTTTTTTAATTCTAAAAGTATCATTTGATTAAGCTGAAACACATCCTGATAGCTGAGCCAAGCAGAAGAAGAATGGGGGGGGGAGAGATTTGCATGGAGCATACACTCTTGGAGTGTTCCCAAAGCCTTAGAAACTGAGTAAGCTCTCACACTAGGACATCATAACAAACACACAAAAGACTTCAAAGTTCACACTAGGTATCCAGTGGCCATACATCTCTGAAGCCAAAATACACATCCATTTCAAATCATTACTCTCTGGTCTCTGCTTGCCCATGTCTCCATTGATTTTCTGGCTCTTCAGGGTTACTGGTTAGTGGAAAACGTAGGAGCCCCTGTTCTGCTCAACAGTCATTGTGCAGAGCTGGATGGAAGCTCTGCTAAGCTGCCAGTCTGACTTGGCGGGGCTTGGATGAGTCTACCATCCAGTGAGTACCCCTAGTGAGGCTGTTCCAGGAAGCTGGGGTCTGCTCCAGAATAACAATTCTGACAAATTGGCAAGGCAATGGACATCGTTATCCTACCAAGTGCCTCTGAAAGCGGATAGTGAGACACTAGGCCCACTTGCTACCTTTCCAGTGAAGACCTGGATGCAATATTAATGTCCAGTCTGATCCACTGTTGTTCCCTTGCCATATCATGTTTCACAGATGGCCAAATCCACTGGCATTTGGACACAGTGCCCCAGTGAGTAGCTCATCTTTGGATGTCTGGTTTTTCTGCCTGTATCTGAATGGTCCAGAAAGCTTCTATACCACTGTCCTAAGCTTACTTCTGATTGCAATTTTCTCTCTATTAATCCTTTTAGTTTCTCTTTGGTCTACTTCCTGTGTCTACTTATCTTAAATTTAATTTCATCTATTTTTTTCATAATCCATCTTAAATCCTTTCTTGAAAATAGGAGCTCCAAATAAATAAGCAGGCAAATACGCATAATCTCTGTATAAGATAAGGTCGAGTTCTTCACAGTGCTAAAAGTTTTTACCCATAGCTTTATGTAGAGGGAAAATTGTAGTTCAGTTTTAAGCATAGATGAGTTTTCTTGAGATTTCTGTTTTAACCTTTGGTTTATTCTTTGAGATGATGGAGAGTGTTTCAGTCTTGTGGTAGAACTGGTTTGTTTCAGCTCATGAGATAAGACTTACATTTTTAGGAATTTAGCAGGTGCGTTAATATTACTTTTATAGCCCCAAATGAGCCATAAGGGGAGTTCTTACACAATCAAAACTGTCAAAAGTTACAAATTAAAATGTCCTCCTCTGCTCCTTGTTCTTTTCCAGTGTCTTCTTTTTGAGAGTCAGTTTGCTGGTCTGCCCCTCAGTAGTGCTCTTCTGCTGTTCCCCGAAGTTTAGGTTTGAAGAAAATTGTCTTGGAGACTTAAACAATAGATTAATATATTATGGATCAAAAGAGATGGTGGCCAAGTTCTGGAGAGTGAAGCTTAAGTAAAGGCAACAGGAATAGTGACCAAGGCCACCAGCTATGTGCACGCATGTTCCCTTCTGGTTTGTGTTCTAAATTGAAACCAGTTGAGTGGATGTGCGTGCAACACCTTGACAGTACAGAGGTCAGGAACTTAGTTCAAATAAGACTTTGTTGATTCCAGGTGTTTCATGGGAAGTCAGGAATAATTAAATTCCATGGCCAAGCCATTTTGATGAGAATAGGTATTTGCACCAGTAAGTGTCCTGTATAAAACAGCTGCATAGATGGCAGTGAGTAGCTTATCTACCACTGAGATGATTCAGCTTGTTGATTTAAGGGATAGTGTGTGTGTGTGTGTGTTTGTGTGTGTGCATGTATGTTGTGTACACATGGGTGTGTGTATACATATGTGTGTACTACAAGGGTAGAAGTAGAAGTTATCTCTCTTTAATAATGCCTTACTCTGCGGTCACCAGATGCCCTTCTATCACTATCACCTTATAGATTCTTTGAGTTCTCAGAGAAGAAATCATCCCATTTTCTCATAATTAAATATGGAGAAATTTGCTTCAGGCTCTATATGGCTTGACTTTTCTTTTCTTTCTTTTTTTTTTTGCAGTTCCTGGGATTGAACTCAGGACCCTGCAATTGATTGCCTGGCACAAGCAGTTATCCTACTCAGCCATCTCCCTGAGCCCCTGACTTCTAATAGTGTAGTTCTACAGATTCATTGATATGATTAATTCTCTTGGAAGCATATCTCCCTCAGGAGGGCTGGGAAGCTTAGGGTGCACCTCACTTAAGGCCATGTTCGTTTCCTTTTTTTCTGGTGACCAACATCCAAAGCAATGATGTACTCTGGAACAGGGGATAGTTATCTACACAAATAGATACAGGAGGCATTTTTGTGGGTGTAGGCAACATTCTTCAGAATTTTCCTCAGGGTGTGGACACTGATTTTGTAATGTTTCACATGTCTTGAGTGGAAGAGCCATCTGTCTTATTGGTATGGGTTTCCCAATCAGTGGGGGCTTGCGCATGGGCAAGGCTCTTCTAACTGAATATTGTGGTTCTTCAGAGCCTGCTGCCCATCCACATATAAATATAAGCTAATCTGATTTTGATCTTTGCAGGCTGCACTTCGATGACGATTAGGTTCCTATGTTGATCTCTTGTAGAGAAAGACTATTTAGGTTCTGTTGATAAAATTATGCATGTAACAGCTTTTTTTATTAGAATTGTAAGATAGACTTTCAGATATATCCTTCAAAACTTTGCCAGTATAGAAGTCTACTCCTCAGTGACTCATCAACTTTGACTCCTGATAAAAGTGAATGTTCTATCCATTAGACCATAAACAGCCCAGTTGTATAGCATCCTCCAAGATGCTCTTACTTTGTGAGATAGCTCTGAGTTCATAAGAGCCTTCCCTGGTTATAATCCAGTCTCAATATGGGCTTATCACCCAGGGAATGGCCAGGAAGAAAATGCTCTCAGCATTTAAATCAGAGAGCAGTTAATGCAGAGAACTTCTTGGAGAGGCAGAGGAAAACCTGCTGAGCCAAAGTAGGAATTGTGATGCAATCTCAGATTAATAATGGCAGCTGGTTGGGGACTGCAGTGATAGAACATGGAGGCAGTGCTACCAGAGCTCAGAAGTCAAGGTTTGTAGGTGGGAGGTGAAGCCATTGATGGGACATCACTAATTCCAGAGGTTCTTTCTTGAGCAGCAAGAGAAATCAGCAGAAATACCCCGGCTTGTCTATTTCTCCCCCTCTTTACTTTCCCTTTCATGTCTCCCATGAGCTCATTGTCAAATCAGCCTGTACAATCTTGGGAAACGGAACCTTCAGGGTCACCTTTACAGGATATCCCTAGAGCAAGTAAAGGACAAAGGACAGATACTGCTGACCCTCTCTGCATCCCTCTCATTAGAGATTGCTGAAGTATGTGATCATCCTAGGTCAAATCAATGTTACTTTGATTCCTGAGGACCCCCTAGAGCTATGTTCAATTTGTTGAAAGAAATTTACTCCTGGTGAGGCGATACAGTGGTTGGCTAGAAGGCAGGGGTGGTAGCACAAACAGGCCCTCTGAATTCTCAGATCAAACTCTTTGACAGATTTTGCATCAGAAAGTGGCAGGGTACAGCCTTTTAACTTGCTAGGAGAAGCAATAGAGAACTTAGATTTAATTTATCTCTACCTCTTTGTACCTTAGCAAGTATCATCAATGTGTTGTTCTTCGGTAGGATTATTGTGATTTCTAATATCTAATAGAATTCTCACTCAATATTCTTTTTATATAGAATGAAAAAATAGTGCTTTCTTCCATTTTAATTCTTACAAATTGTATTAAAACTAAACCTTTATTGCATGAATTTTCTCTCATCCCTACTATAACACTGTGAAGTAGGCACTAATATCCCCAATTTACAGATGATAATCTGAGCTTCAGTGAAGTGAAATAACCAGATCAAACTCATATGGTTATTACAAAATTGTTTTTTATACTTTGTTTTATTCTATAAGTGAATTTCAAGGGTTCTCACGACTAGTAAGAGAGAGGCTAGAAGTTCACACATAGAACTGTGCTCTTCTTGTAATGTGATGTTTTTCCTGCTCCATTATGTCAGTGTACCAAGCTGCAAAATATCTCAAAGGTTGGAAACTCCTGCTTTCTCCTCCTTTATCTTTGAGCCGAATTGAATACATTTCAAGCCTTGATTTCAAGAGTAAAATTCCAAGTCCTACAAGCAAAAAGCCCTCATGAGATCATTGATCTACTAGGAACTAAACCATATGCCTCCTTTCAACTTGAAAACTGACGTCTAGGAAGGTTAAAGAACGTGTCCAAGACTACACATGGTGACGTTATGACTGTGAGATGTCTTGTAGTTTTAAGTTGAATACAATTGGTCACCTCTATCCAAGAAAATGTGCACTATTTCGAGACTCAACTTCTCTGTATTACCCTTTCTGCGGTCTCATCATTTTTTGCTGAAATCATTCCAACCACTTCCTAAGTGCTTTCCTTGACTTTTTTTTCCAGAACTGGGATTGAACTCAAGCCCTTGTACTTTCCAGGCTTATTCTACTGAGCTATCTCCCCTGCCCTCGATTTTCTTTCTTTAACTTCTCCTTTATATAACTGCCACGATGATGATACTTTTTGAATTTTTTTGTTTTTTTTTGTGGAACTGGGGATTGAACTCATGCCCTTGCACTTGCCAGGGAAGAGCTTATTCCACTGAGCCATCTCCCCTGCCCCTTGATGATACATTTTAATTCAATTATTTTAATGTGTTTTTACACAATGCATATATGTTTATAAAACATAATTCCATACATTTTACAAAAATTTTACATATATGTCTTATTTTGATAAGTTCAGTGCATTTTCCTCCCCTTCCCTTGCCTACTGTCTTTCTGCAGTCCTGTTCCTCTTCCCCATCTCTAAGAAGTCTTTTTTCTAGTTTCTTACTATGTATTTCTTCTTTTCTTTTTACTCTATAATTATATATTCTAGATATATTCTAGATTTCCCAACTTAGAAAAACACACAATAACTATGCTTCTGCCTCTGGCTTATTTCACAGCGTTATGGTATTGAGTTCCATCCATTTTCCTACAAATGACACCTACTTGTGAACTATACTCTATTGCAGAAATAGACCACATTTTCATTATCCATTTGCATTTATGTATTATAAAGCATCTAGGCTTCTTCTATATTTTGACAATTTTGAATTGTGCTGCTCTAAACATGGGTATTCATGTGTCTCTATAGTATGATGCTTTAACTCAGGAATATCCAGGAAAGATGTGGCTGGGTCAAATGGAATTTCTGTTTTTCTTAAGGAATCTTCATACTGCTTTCCATAAAAGTTGCCCTAGTTCAGATTTCCACCAAGAATGTAGAGGAGCCGCTTTCACCCCACATCCTTCCTAAAATTTTATTATTTGTGTTTATATCATAGGTGTTCTGATTATGAGTAAGGTGACATATCAAAGTTTCTGGATTTGCACTATCCTAAAGACTAATGATGAACATTTTTCTTCTTTTTATTGGCCACCTGCATACCTTCTGAAAAGTATCTACTCATTTAATTTGCACAATTTTTTCATTGAGCTATATTTTTAGAGGTGTCTAATTTTTGGAAATATATATATATATATGTGTGTGTGTGTGTGTATATACTCTGAAGGAAGTTTCTTTACTCTATTGTTTTTTTTTCTGTGCAGAAGTTTTTAAAATTAATATTATCATTTATTGTTTCTTGGATTTTACTTCTTGATCTTGGAGTTGGAGTCCCTACTTACCTCTATGTCTTCACAGCATTTTCCTATTTTTTCTTCCAGAAGTTTTAGTGTTTCTGTTTTTTATATCTAGGCTTTTTATCCTTTCTATTTTATTTTAATAAAGGGTAAGGCATTAGCTCTAGTTTTTTTTGTTTGTTTGTTTGTTTTTTATTGAAGAATAAATACCAGTGAGACAGTTTCAAATCAAATTAGTAGGACAGATGCAACAATTAATACGTTGTACATTGTTTTGGTGGTGGTTTTTTGTTATACAATGTGTATGCATGATACTCTGTCTACAAACACTATTAGAGCAGATGCCTCTATTCAATGAATTAAGAGAATGTAGCTCTTAATATACCTCTTTTAAAAGCTGAATTATAGTACAATTTCAAAAATTAATACTTTTTACATTGTTATCTTTCTAGTGGCTATCCATAGTACAAAGAGCAGACTAGATATCCTGTCCAAACACTATTAGTGCAAATCTTTCTTCTCATAAAATTATACAAAAGTACTGCATATTTATCTTAACTGTACTGTTTATGCAAACACAGAATGGTTCTTCCTTTGTATCCCCCTTTTTTTATTTAGTCATGTCAAAAATAGGTAGTCTATTGTCATTAAGTTTTTATGGGTGCTTGAATTCAGTGAAACAATCAAACACAGTCCAGCAGTTCACAATAATAGTGGTTTATCCAAAGAAGTTGTTAATTAGAGCCATTTACAGCTGAACTTATTATTATGGCTCCATTTTATATACCTCTTTCTTATGCTTTTCTGCTGGATGGTTAAGACTGAGATAAAGCAAGACCTATGTAACGAAAAATGTAACTTTTATATCTTATGAGGTCAATCAAGTCCCTTCAGGACTTATCCTATAACTCTGTACTTTACTCTGTAGATCCTTTGTCAGTGTCAGCCATGTGGATGAGTCGCGACAATTGCATGACCAGTTTGCTCTCTGAGAAAGCCTGAGAGAAAGTTTTCTCTCCATGTAACTCTTTTTAGGCACACTATAGATCATTGATCACATTCCTCTGTGGCTCCATAATCTCCTTGATCAGAAAATTTGGGGCACAACTGAGTTACATGATGTTACTTTACAAATTCTCCTATGTTCTGAGTCTTCACAGACCTTGATAGGCTAGGGCCAAAATGTTGGCTGACCTTGTAGCCGTTCCACTTCTCCAATTTTTGATCTGCAAACTTAAGTTGTTAACCATTGGGAAGAGAAGTTGATTTTTACCCTGCGTCATACGCAGTTCAGTTTACCCTAACTATCTGACTAAATTCTTTTTAGTTGTTGCTATACCTTTCTATTTGTGTTTCTTCTTTTGATTTCTTATTCTAGGGAGACTATAGGATATTTGCACATGTGTGTCTGGTTTATTTCACTTATGAAATATGTTCATATTCATAATAAGCATATGTTCAAGTGACATCCACGATGAAGTCTAGTTATATTCTTCTGCACATGGATATTGAATTTTCCCCAGTATACTTATTAAACAGGCTATATTGTTTATATCCTATATAGCTTATAGCCATTGTATATTTTAGCCCATGTGCTAAAGATCAGAAGGCTAAAATTACATGGGTTGTTTTCATGTCTTCTGTTCAGTTCCATTGGTTTCTAAGTTTATTTCTGTGCCAGTACCATGCTTGATAGTATACTACATCTATGTAGCTTTGTAGAGTAATTCAGGATTGTAATGGCTCCTATTTTGCTATCTTTGTTCAAGGTTGTTTTGGATATTTTGAGCCCTTTCTGAATCCATATAAATTTTAAGACTTTTATTTCTACTTATGTGAAGTATGATATTTAGATTTTATTATGAATTGTTTGCAATCAGTAGACTGCTTTTGGTAACATAGGCATTTTAATGACATCAATTCTACTCATCTAGGAGCAGGAATGTCTTTTTCAAAAAAATTTTTGAGTGTCTGCTTCAATATTTTTCTTAAAAGTACTATCAGTTTTGTTAGAAAGGTCTTCCAGTTTCCTGAAGGTTAACTACTAAGTATTTAATTGTTATAAATTTTCATGTATACATGTTTGCAGCACATAATGTTTACATCCCTGGGTAGAGTTAGTGCATGTACAAATTATATTTCCCTTTTTAAAAAAAAAGATATTTGATTTTTATTTTGATAGAGAAAGGATGTTACATAAATCTTCAGAATCATTCCTTTAAAGACAATGAAGAGAGGGCAAAGAGAAAAGCTAGGAAATATGACAGTGGTAAAGCTATACATTTGTATGTACAAGATGTGTAAGGCAATGATCCTAAGATTCTTCAGCAAGTTTTCGAAACTAGCAGTTAATTGGTAGAATTCTCACTCTGACTATATATGTTGATACCTGTGAACTAAGCAGCTGCACTGAAAATAGCAATGTGTATTAGTAGGGTCATGCTTGGAGTGCCTGTCATTCTGGTCTTCTAAATACATTCTGCTTGACATGACATACCAATTATTGCCGTACTATCTCTCAAGTAAAAAAAAAAGAGTTCAAAAAAAAAAGGGTAATAAATGAAAACAAGTGATGAGAAAAAAGTCACAAGACCGTCCTGCTACAAAATAAAAAATATAATTAAGAAATTAGAATAAACAGTTACATATTTTTACACAGAAATTTGGAAATCTAACCATATACAGCATTGTAGCTGGAGATTATGGGGTCACAGAGGAAAGTGATCAATGATGTAGAGTGTGCCTAAGGAGAGTCACATGGAGAGAAAACATTCTCTCAGGCTTCCACAGAAAGCAAATTGGTCAAGCAAGGGCTGTGACTCATCCATGCGTCTGACACTAACAAAGCATCTACTGTGGTACAGGGTTTCAGGGTAAATCCTGAGGGGATTTGCCTGACTTTATCAAATATAAAAGCTACATTTCTTGTCATATAGGTCTTGCTTTATCTTGATCTTAACCATCCAGCAGAAAAGTTTAAAAGTGAGGTATATAAAGTAAAGCCATATTAATATGCTGAGCTGTAAAAGGCTCAAGTCAACTTTGGACATTGTTAGTCTTACAGAAAACCCACTACCATTATGGACTATTGGAGTATATTGGAATATTTTGCTAAATTTACATACCTGTAATATTTAAATGACAATGGAATACCTTTCTCTGACATAATTCCTTTTATTCATTGACTTCTCTCTTCCCTTTTATTTCCTTGTCTTGAGACCCTTCCCATTTGAGAAAGGTTTATTCTTTTTCTTTTCTTTTCTTTTTTTATGCATTTAGTACAGGGTCTACAGGGTCTCACTATGTAGATCACACTTGTAGTGATCCTCTTGTTTTCAGCTTCCCAGGAGCTGGGATTACAGGCATGTGTCACAATGCCCATTTTCAATCACTGTCTCAGCATACCCCAGGGGCCTGGCTGGCACAGCACATTGGGGATTGAACTCCTGTCCCTTGAACTCTGCCTAAGCAGGCACTTTAGTCTGCTGAGCTATCAGGCCAGTCCCCTATTTTTTTCATGTATCTTTATTTTGTTTTTTGTTTTTTTCCTTTATAATTTGGGTTTATCATATAGAAGAAACCATGAAGGATTACCCTTGTATATATGACTCATTTCTTGTATCCTTATGGTCTCAGATCTCTAATAATGACTCAAACACTCTTCATGGTGAAAATTACTCCACTGTGTATACAAACTACATTTGATTTATCCATTCATCTGGTGATGGACATATAAGTTATCTCCAAGACATAACTACTATAAAATATGGTACTATAGTAGGTAAGTATGTTTTATTATAATATGATGATTTTAACTTATTTGGGAAGGAATTCAGAAAGAGAATAAAAGGGTAAAATGGAATAGTGTTATGAGGAATATCCATGCAGATTTCCATAGTAGTTGTAGTAGTTAACATTCCCACCAACAGTGTAGAAGTGTTTTCGTTTTTTTACCCTGAAGCTTTACCAGTATTTATTATCATTTGATTTCTTGAGGATGGCCATTATTTCTGGGGTAAGATGAAATCTCATTGTTTTATTTGCACTTATTTAATGACAGTAATGTTGAGCATTTGTACTTCTGTGAAACATCTATTTCACTTGCCCATTTTTGAACGGTTTTGTTGGAGGAAGTATTTTTTTTTAGTTCCTTATGTATTCTAAATATCAGTCCTCTGTCAAACAAATAATTGGCCAACTATTTTTCCCATTCTAAAGGTCATTTTGTTTTGTGAAAGTGATTGTGCTGTACTTTGGTGCTTAGAGGTTTATAATTGTTATTTCCTCTTTTTGGATTCTTCTCTTAGCCAATATGCAATGACCAGTTTGGCATTTTTGATCAGTTTTGAATTGAAGTTTACTTTGTCTGAGATACAGTATGTGTGTCTGCTTCTTTGTTCTTGTTGCATGGACTATTGTTTTATGTCCTGTGATTTTTAAGTCTGAGTTGACTTGGGAGTCAAATGTGTTTCATGTATGCAGCACAATGATGAATTTTGTTTCCTGATCCATCTTACACAATTACGTCTTTTGATTGGGGAATTAAGGCCATCTCATTGTGAGATATTATTGACAGGTAGTAACTTGCTCTTGAGTGGTTAATTTTTTAGTTATAGTAGATAAAATCATTTTCCTGATCTTTTGTCAGTGCATCCATTCTTGGTATACAGAAATGTTGCTGCTTTTATGGATTGATATTGTGTCCTGCCAAATTTAGTAGTTGTAAGAATCTTCTGGCGTTTTTTTTTTAAATTTTGTCTTTTATGTAAATGACCATATCACCTACACAAAGCAATAACTGGACTTCTTTCTTTTTTATTTATACCTCTTGTATCTCTTTCTCTTGCTGGATTGGTCTGCCTAATGTTTCTAATTCTACTTTGGAAAGGAGTGGTATTTATGTCTTTGTTATGTGAGTAATTTTAGATGGAATGATTTTAGTTTTTCATCATTTAGTATAATGGGTATTTAGGTTTGTCATGTTTCTTTCAGTTTGAGGAAAAGTACTTCTTTAATTATTTTTATATTGAATGTCCTTAAATGCAAAGCTGGCCATGTCTTCTTTCTTTTCTATACTTTTTACTTTTTAAAGATAATGCAAATTAGAATTAAAACAAAAAGTTACAGGTGATACAGATTTTCACTTAAGAAAGTTATATCAATTTCACAATATTTGTTGTAATACACAGACTTGTCTTCTAACCAGTTATTTAGATTGCCAGATATATGGATGTAAAATTGGAAGAAGGCAGAGAAAAAGAAAGAAATGTATACAAAACTTGATGACAAAAAGGAGAAACAATTGAAAAAGAAAACAAAACAATTTAAAGCATTAATTGCTTCTTTCCATAGACCAGCAGAAAGGCACAGTACAGTTGTCCAAACCATCCTGCTTACATACCTAGATAAATCTCTTTCCCCCACTCCCTCTCCTGTCCTTCTCCTCTACTCAGTAACTCTTTCATTTTGAATAAGTTCATTTCCTTTTCCCAGTATCTGTTGTACTCTTCAGATTCCATTTTCTCTTTTAGGTTCTCATACTGAGGAGACAATGCATTCTTTGCACATGAGGGTCTGATTTCTTTCACTTAAAAGTGTGTTCTCTAATTGCATCCATTTACTGACAAAGGTCTCGAATTAATTCTGCTGCATAGCTAAATAATACTCCATTCTGTAAGAATACCACATCTTTTTAATACATTCCTCAGTTAATGGGCATCTGGGTTATTTCTAGAATTTAGCTATGACAAATGGTGCTGCTATAAACATGGGTGCACATATATGGGTGTGGTGTAAGGTTTTCAGTTCTTCTGAAAAATACCCAGGAGGGGAAAAGCTGGTTTGAATAGAGCTTCAACTCTACTGATTTTTAGAAATTTCCACACTGATTTCCACAGTGGTTGTACCAGTCTACACTTCCACCAACACTGAAGAAGGGTTCCTTTTTGCACAGCCTCTCCAGCATTTGTTATTGGATGAAACTTTGCAAATTCCTTATTGTCATTCATGGCAAATTTCTGCCTGCATCCCAAAGTTTATATCTGAATTTTTTTCTGTTGCAGATTGTGTGCTACAGAAAATGAGAAAATTTGTACTGTTTCACCATGACTTTTCTTGTATTCATTTTAATATGTTATGGCCTAAAACAACACCCATTAATTTGTGGTTCTAGAGGCAGAAGTCTTACACAGCTCTTACCGTAGTAAGATTTAAGCATCAGCTTGACTTTGCTGCATTAGTCAAGGGATATATTCTTTATTGAGGGCTACAACAAAAACATTTTTCCTTGGCTTTTATAGCTTCCAGGGGCCACTCGCACTCCTTTGCTCATGGCCACTTCCTTTTGCCTTCAAAGACAATAGTATGATATCTCTTTGGCCTCTTTTGATTAGCTATCTGATCTCCCTTACTCTCCCCCTTTTCTCCCCTCTTCCACTATTATAGATCCTTTATGGGTCTATTAAGATGATTTGAGATTATCTTTTTTAATATCAGCAGATTAGAAATCTTAATTCTGTTCTCATTCTTAACTCACCTGTGTCATGTGACCTAATACATTCACAGGTTCTGGGTAATATATAGGCATTTTGGATTCAGGCACTATTTTGACTATTATAATTTCTTTGCTAAGTTTCTTTCCCCATGAAAATAAATTGATTCTACAATTTACCTCATATTCCTCCAAATTTCTTTTGATATCTAATTATTTCATCATGTACTATAAATTTATTTTTTTATATTGGATTGCCCAATTCAGAGTACTTGCTTCTGGATGACAATAACTGAACATTTATTCTGCGAATAAGTCATTCGTGTGTATGTCAATGCTTAATAAAGTTTGTTGTTGAAGAATGAATTACTGGAAATGTAAGAAAAAAAACAATTGAATACAAAATATATACAAATGATAAAAGAGAAAGGAAGAGAGAGCAGAGAGGAAGAATGGAGTGTTCTTGTGGAAATTCTGCTTGCTCTGCAGGCAGATGATGACTGAAACCTTAGGTCACCTTGACTCTACTGTGTAGTCCCTTTCTGGATCATGAAATGTGAATTGACTTAATCACTCATGTGCATTTAAAAATTTTTTTCTTTCTATATTTAGGACAGTATCTACAGGGTCTCACTATGCAGGTGAGACACATAGTGGTCCTCTTGTTTTCAGCCTCCCAAGTGCTCGGATTACAGGTCCACTCCACCATGCCCACTCTCAGTCACTACTGTCTCAGCATGCCCCAGAGGTGGGGCCAGCACGGAAGGCCAGGAGGATCGAGCCCTGGCTACTATGCTCTGCATAAGTAGGTGCTTTATTCTGCTGAGCTATCAGGCTGGCCACTCGTGTACATTTTGCCTGCAAGCCAGATGCTATTTAGGTGAGCTCAGGGAAATTGTTCAGAGACTGAGGCATTGAAATATGAAAAAAATTTCCATTTACTATTTTATAAATTATACCCCCAAAATCTTGAATCCTCATATTCAAAATATACAAATGAAAGCCTTTATCCTGTAGGTTTCTGAGACCTAAATGTATGAAATATTCCTCAATTAATAGTAGAAAACTAACCTTTGGGTGGCTATATGTCAACCAGAAGTTTGGCATCAAAGACTTGGTTTGAAATCAAGCCCTGGATGCTGCTTCTGTATTTGGGAATTACTCTACATGCTTCCCAGTGCTGTTGTAAAGATAAAAGGAAATTGTATATATAAAATGTTTACATAGTTCCTATACTTAATAGAGGAATTATAAAGAAGAGGCTTGTTCTCACAGTTCTCCCCATAAATGAAGAAGCGTTGCAATTTTTGAGACACATATTCAAATCTGGCAATGGATAGAGTTGAGTCTCTGAACTGTCCGCATTGTTGCTGGCATTGGATTTATGCCAATAACACTAGGCTTTAGGTCATACAAGAACCAACATACTCCAGTCTCTGAGGCATCAGCTAATGGATCAAATGTAATACCTGAGCAAGCAAAGTAGCCATGATGTGAAAGCCCTCTCATTTGGCTAATGGCAGTGTCCAAGGGCAACATGTGGATCTTCACTGCATAGTGAGGCACTCAGGTCAGCCCAAGAGAAGCTTCCTTTGCTTGTATCCATTTCCTACATCTTACCACAGAGGTACTGACATACTTTTAAACATTAAAAATGACATTGTCATTTCTCTCCCATTGTGAGTCAAGGAAAATCAAATCCAATGAAAACAATAAGTATATTAACTATTAATATATAAATTAATAAGCACCCTCTGTTTTCAAGTGTCAAGTGCCAGACAAATACAAAATTTATTTTTAACTGGTCAGACATCATGTGTGTTCAGCTCCTCAGGGCCTTATTTATTACCATGATGGAAGCCAGATATGGGGGCATATATAGGGAGGAGAACAGCCATAATTTCTTGATACCTTTTTAGAGCCTCATTTATAATATCTGAAGCTAAGGTCAGGAGTGGAAGGATTGAGTCAATGCTTGAAAAGTGAGGGGACTGTCAGATACTGTGCCTGACAACAGAGCTCCCTAAGATTTTGAAGAGGCTTATGAGGAATTGTAGAAACTCAAAGCTTCCTTAATAAGGAAAAAATATTGGTCAGGGTCAGGGTAAAGTGATAACTTGTGGCAAATCACTCTTGGTTTCTTTACACCTTTAGGGTAATAGTTTTTCACGAGAACACACATTCTTTCTGTGAGATCCCTTCTTTAGATTCTGAACATGGTTGTAAATATGTATATTCCCACCAACCTCATATTCTTCAAGATCTACAATACTGAAATGCTTCATTCATATCTAGACAAAGCTCACTAATCCACATGATGAAACTTCAGCTCTTTGACTAAAACTAAAAAGCTGATTCACAGTTGCCCTTTTGGGCATTCCTATTTGTACCTGCTTGGCTGAGTTCTGCATTACTAAATCTGCCCCTTCTTTTTCTACAGGGTTTTCACGAGCAAGGCTGCCAACCAATAAACATTTGCAATATAAGGTCTAGGTCAGCCTTTGGACATGTTCTTGGTTACTACAGTCAGATGACCGGTGAAAGTTTTTAAAATTTACTAGGAATTGGTTATGACAGTGAAGCTATTACACAGATACTACTACCTGTGCAAAGGGACAGTTTGGCCTCCATGCCCCCCACATCCTTCCAAAAACTGTTAGGGGAGATCTAAGGAGTACAGAATGACTAGAATTGAAAATGCGTGGAGAGGTACCTGTGGCAGATGCAGTAAAAGGAGGGAAAAAAAACCTTTGGTACCGAAAGATATATGCCTTTTCTTTTAAGGAGGATACATGGAAGAGTCCTGGAGAGATCACTTTCATAATCCCATGTCTATTTCAAGAGGCAAGATAGGGCTTCTGAGTCTCAGTTGATAGATGTTGCCTCTTCCTGGGGTATGCAGTTGCCACCATGTTGTCAATGCTGCAGTCCAGATTGGACACCAGAGGTCATGTTCGATTTTGATGTGGTAGATAAAACAGTAACTTCATTACGCTGAATACTAATCCAGGAATTCAAGTACATGCTCTAGAACAGATTCACAACTATCTGCCCTCACATAAGAGACAAAGATGGGGTAGGATAACTATATCTTGGGTTCAGAAAGAGTTGTCTTGAGTTCTACCTAATCTTTCCTGGCTTTGGTAAAATATGTAAGTGGGTGATCCAGGTATGAGAAGCTACAGTTTGGCATAAAGTATAGTGAATTCTTAGAAAAAGCCTCAAACTTCAAGAGGTATGGAAAGGAGGAGGAACATCTCACTTGGAAACTGGGAACATGCACAAAAAATAGAATAACTAAATGTTTATCTGCATTTGAAATGTTAATGGATGAGAGCCGAGAACAGTGAAGCCACAGAAGGTTTGCGAGAGTAGGACATAGGAACAAGTGCTTTTGTTTGGCCACTGTGCATGGGTGCTGGTGGGGATGATTTAAACTTCACTCTTTTCAGGGAATGAGAGTTCAGGAAGGCAAATAGGAAGAGGAATAACACTATAATGCTTAACGATTAAGATTTTTATAGTCAATGAATTTTTAAATAGTCTCGGAAAAATTCATTTATTCCACATATCTGAAAGATTTACTAAGATACATTCTATTTGTTACTGGGGAAGCAGTGATTAATAAAAATAGTAGTAACAGCAAATTTTATATTTTGTTGCCATTGTGCCAGACAATTGTGTTAGACCATTTTGGCCTGAGACCACCGTACACAGTAATTTACATAATCTTTTGCAATAATACTTTGAATTGGCTGCTGCTACCATTTCCTCTTCTTATATAGGAGGGTGCTAAGGCACGAGTGGGTTAGGTCATCTAATTATGACCACTACATGGTTGGTGGTAGAGCTGAGTTTCAGATTTAAACAACTGACTTTAGTATTTGATCTGTGAACCAACGTGCTATGTACTACTTCAGCAGAATAAACTAGAGATCCTGCCTAGAGGGAACAATTAGAGACACTAGGACATGAACCCAGTTATGACTGAATAAAATTAATTAAAAGATCATCACCAAATGAAAGTGAGCTGTAGGTATTTTAAGATAAGGTAATATGAAAGGATTTATCAACAACAAAGCTGCTCAAGAAATACTGAAAGAATGTATTCAGATTGAGGACAACAGATAAAAATAAACAAAAATTTCATTCTACAGAAAGGAGTAAGGAATGTCACAAATGTTGAATTTGCAGAGATATATAAGGGATTTTTTCCTCATCTGAATAGCTTGACTGTATGTCGCTGTAATATTCCTAAATGGAGAAATAAAACAAGGTAGTATAAATCCAGATTTCTCTAAGGAAAGACAACCTGCATATGTCGTATGTCCGTATTTCACATGTAATTTGCCAGTGGAGACTTTCTCCATGAAAAACCAGATAAGATTTTATCCAGTAAAGTCTTCAAAGAACTTGGGGATTTTTCTCTGAAACAGTCCCAAAGCCCCAGTTCATTTATGACTAGAAAGTCTAAATGGGCAATCTGCCAGTCCCACCTGCTCAAAACATCCTTGTTAGACAGCAAAGTCAAGTGGTGAAAGGATTAGAAGGCAGTCTGGGAATTCGTGAGAGCTAGAAGAAGGCTCAGGCCTGGGGAAGTTTTCTCCAACCACACAGATGTGCTGGGAAAGGGTGTGTAGCTTAGTAACAGAATCCAATCACGTTGCTATGTTAAGGACAAGTCCAAATGTGATGACAATTTTGGAAAGTGCTCCAAATTTACATGAATCTATTGCACATGGGAGATATGTGTGGTCTTGGTATGACTGCATAATGAATTGTTATGGTCAAATGAATATTAGGTGTAATAAAAATATCAAAAGATATTGAATAATAGTAAATGGCATATCAGAATGGAGCTTCAAGATGAAAGATTGGAATACATTATTTGTACATACTTTTATGTACTCAGCATTACTTGTATACCTTTTTCATGTTTTTAACTTTAAATCTGTCTATATCTTTATGTTGATAGTCTGTTACTTGTAAACATCATATACTTGTGTCTTATGTCTTTTTGAAGTCCAGATTGACAATCTCTCTTTTTTTTAATTGAAATGTTTTATCCACTTACAGCTAGTGAAATTATTTAAGTGTTTATCTGTAGCCCTATCATTTTTCCACTTGATCGGTCATACCATTTTTCCTCTACTTTTCCTGACTTATCTGGGTTGATTTTTATTTTTCCAATAATCTGTTCTAATACTCCTAATATCTTTTTAGCCATACATCTTTGTATTATTCAGTGGTTACTCTGGCATTTTCATTACATATTTTTAACTTATCATAACGAATTTTATGTAATGTGGTGCCAGTATTGTAAAATATAGGAAAAATTAAAAATAGTTCCATTTGTAACTACATATTAGTGCAACTTTTGTCTTCTATTTTAGTTATGTATGTTAGAGCCTCCAGTATGCAACTGTTGCTTTAAATAATCAGTTAACTTCAAAGAAAATTAAGTGGAAAAAGTGTTTTATATTTAGCAATGTAATTAGCATTTCTGATGATCTGTATTCCTTTCTTTAAATCCAATATTTTTTCTGTTGTCATTTATCTTTACTCTGAGGAAGTTATTTTAGTACTTCTTTAAGTGCAATGTCTTGGTGCAATCTCTTCATATTGCTTATGTTAAATTCTGTTAATTACTTCTTTTTTATTTGGTCTGGCTAGCTGTTTTATTTTTACTTTTAAAATCAACTCTATTGAGGTGCAAATTGCTTACGTTAAGATGCACCTACACTAAGTTACAGTTAGAAGTTCTGATAAATTTTTACATAATGACAAAACTCATGACAGACAGCTTTTAAAGTACCTGTACTATTAAATGTTTCTTTGTTTACCTCTACGGTTGATCTGTCTCACTCCATACCGACTGTGGGCAACTAAAGCTATACTGGTAGATATTTTTGTCTCTATCTTATCATTTAATGTAAGCTGAATTATGAGCTGTATTTTTGTGCCTGTCATACCTGCACATCATAAAAAAAACCTTTGGAAATGTTTCCATATTGTGTGTGTATCATTAACACAATTTCTTATTTTTTCTTACTGAGTGGTATTCTTTTATGTGAACATACCACAATGTGTTTGTACATTTACTGCTGATAGAGACTTGGATTGCTTCCAGCCTGGCACTAAAACTATGCATATAAATGCACAAATCTTTGCATGAACAAATGCTTTCTTCTGTCTTGAGGAAAAGCAATTGAGAGTGGGATTACTAGGTCATGTAACAGTGATATGTTTAACTTTATCAAAAACCTACTAATTTTTTTAATATACAGGGTTTTGCTAAGTGGCTAAATTGAGTAGATTGGGCTCAAACTTGAACCTTCATGTCAGCCTCCCCAACTTCTGGGATTGTAAGCATACATCACTGGGTCTTGTAAGAACAAGCAAGCTGTTTTATAAGATGGTCATACAGGGGCTGTGAAGATGGTTCAGTGGAATAAGCACTTCCCTGGCAAGAGCAAGGGCCTGAGTTCAATACCTGCTTCTGCCAATAAATAAATAAATAAAAATTTAAAAAAGATGGTCACACAATTTTACATTTCTATAAAAATTTATGAGAGTTTTGGTTTCTCCACCTCCTTTCTAACATCAGCTTTTGGTCATTCTTTATAATTAATTATAATGAGCAAATGTGTGATGATTTGTAATGGTTTTGATTTTTATCTCTTTTAAGGACTTGGTTTATGTTTTGTACCTTTATTGGCCATGCTTATAGTCTTCTGAAAATTCTAAGTGTGCATATTAGTTTTTTTTTACTTTTTTAATCAAACTGTCTTCTTATTACAAGCATTCTTTATATAATATATATATATATATAATTTTCCTCTAATCTATATATAACTTTTAAATTTTCTGAGGCAAAGAATTTTTAAATTTGAAAAAAACTAAATCATAATTTTTTCTTTCATGTGTTCAAACTTTGATGTAGTAGTCAATAAATATCTGTCTACCTTAAAGCTTGAGAGTTCTATGTCTTCTTTGAGAAAAATCAAATTTCACTTTGTACCTGTAGGCCTGGTTAGCTCTTAAGTCAATTTTTATTTAAGAAGTAGAAAAAGGGTTGAGAGTTATTTTTCCTACATTGTCATGTTTTAGTTCTAAACAAAAGTGTGTCTTTCTCTGCTAATTAGTATTGACACATTTATTGAAATTAGCTGATTATAGTTATGTGACTTTATTTGAATTCTGATTTAGCTCAACTGTTCTACATGCCAATTGTGCCAATATCGTCTATCTCGATGTGATTTTAAGCATTGAAATAAAGCAATATAGAAATCTAAGTACTTTATTGAATTTATTTTCAAAATATTCGACCTTTGGATGCTGTTGTAAATGACATAAATTTAAATTTCTACTTGCTCATTGCTACACACAGAAAAATAATACATTTTCATGTGTTGCTCATGAATTGTTCAGACTTTAAAATTGTTCATTAATCCAGTAAGTGTTAGAGAATGGTTAGCATTTTTGTATATAAAATTTTATCTCTTGCAAAGACAATTTTACACCTTTCTTGTAAGTCTATGTCTTTTATTTCTCCCTCTTGTCATATTGAATTAACAAACCTGGTCGAATAGAAATGAAAGTAGACAGCTTGTCCTGTTTCTGTGCTAATATTACACAGAATAAATGAGACTGCTTTTAATTTATAATCATGGTCCTTATTCATTTTGAGAAGGTTTATATTTATACCCAGTTTTCTGAGCGTTTATACCACGTACAGTTAAATTTTGTTGAACTCTTATTTTACACATAGAAATGATTGTATCATCTACTAATTATTATGACATTAATATGGTAAATTAGATCATTTGATTTTTATGTTAAATAAATTTTTCATTCCTGGAGAAAATTCCACTGGACAGAGATATATTGTTTTTTATATAGTTCTAGATATTGTCATTTTAAAGAAGGATTATTATTACTGCATTTATTCCCATGGAGAATATTAGTTTATAGCTTTTCTTCCTTGTTATATCATTCATTCTTTGGTTTGGCTATCAAGTTAATTAGGAGTACCTAAACAATTTCGGAATGTTCCTTTCTCCAATGAAACTATGTTTTGCAAAATTTTCAATAAACCATATGGATCTGAATTTTTATTGGTGGAAAGGTTCTAAATTTAAAATTCAATTTCTTTAACAGCTATGAGGCTATTCAGGTGACAGGCTTTTTTTAATTTTTATTTTTCAAAAAGCTTATCCATTTCAGCAAGGTTCGAATCTTGCAATACCTAGATTCTAGGGGTATTTTTGAAAAGAGAGAAATGTCTTTGCGCCTCTCATTATTTGACTTATAGCCTCTTTTGTTTACATTCAGTTTAGCTAAAAATCTATGAATTTTGGTGAGTTTTTAGAAGATCCAAGACTTAGTTTTATGGCTTTTTCTCTATTACTCTTCTGCTTTTGAATGAATTGATCCCCATTTTTATCTTCTTTACTGTTTTTAGCTTCTTTTGGGTTTAATTTACTCTTCATTTTGTATTTTCTGAATGTTAAAGTTTAGAAGTTTTCTTTTTTAAATATAAATATCTAAAAGTCTAAATATCTGACTCTAAATTTTTTAGCCATATAATCTTTGATTTATTTTTATTTATAATTTTAAAATATTTGAATTTTTCTTCATATTTCTTCTTTGATGCCAATTTATTTTTAATTTATTACTATTTTTAAAAAAATGTATTTGGTTGCTACAGGGTCTCACTAAGCAGGTCAGACTCATGGTAATCCTCATGCTTTCTAATCCCCAGAGTTGGGATTACAGGGACTCAGGAACTCTGTGGCCAGCTCACCCCACCTGGGGAGTGGGGCAGGGGAAGCATGTGCTGCCTGGGATAGAATCACGGTCCCTGTGCTTACCTAAGCTAGTACTTTAGTCCGCTGAGCTATCTTGTCTGTCCCCAACAACTATTTTAAAAGCATGAAGTTTGTAAAATATTTGTAAACTTTATTAATTCGCTATCAATTTCTATTTAATACTGTGTGGTCAGAGAACACAATATTTGAAAATTGTCTTCTTCTACATGTATTTCAACTTATTTCATAACAGATGTTATAATCTTTCTTGGTGAATGTTCTGTGTACATTAAAATGTGCTGGATAACCTCCATTACATGTAATTCTTGAAGTATATTTGATGGTATCACCAAATTTATGGAATTATTATGCTGATGATATCATCTCTTGGTGAAGTTCTGCCTGAAAGCATAGTGGAATCTTGGTTTCTGGCTGCTAACTTTAACAAGACCGTCAAGTTCTGCATACCTGTACAACACTTTATGTACTATCTCTAGGAAAGATGTCTGAGTAATAGTATTTTTTTTCCATTTTCCTCCTTTTTTCTTATGGGTCACATTCCTGATATGTTCATTTTTGATCCCTTGTTAGTCAGTACATATATTACATTATATTATGTTTAGTATCTTCCTGCTGGTAATCATTTTATTTTAAGATTATGTTTCATTTTAGATAAAGAAGCATATATCATTCATGCTACTATTGTACAACATATAATCTAAGAGATTTCGTATTAGATAGGGCAGAAAAATCAGTACACAAATAAATCTTAATAAATTCAATAAGAGATATTTTAAACAAATTACTCCAAACAAACAAACAAAAAAATACTAACCCAGTCAAAAAAAAAGGGTCATCTGAGGTGAATATATACTTCTCAGATGAAGAAATTCAAATTATAAATAAAGATATGAGAAAATGTTTAACATTGATAATTCAAGAGATGGACATTAAAATGACGCTGAGATTCTATCTCATCCCAGAAAGAATGGCTATCATCAAATCATTAACTAATAACAAGCAGTAGTAGGGCTGTGGAAATAAAGAAAGCTTTCTCCATTGTTGGAAAGAGTGTGGGTTAGTACAACCATTGTGGAAATCAGTGCAGAAATTCCTCAAAAAACTAGGATTAGAGGTCTCATCAACCCAGTTATTCCTCTACTGGACATTTTTCAGAAGAAATGAAAACATCATATCACAGTGATATATGTGTTCCCATGTTTATAGCAGGACAATTTGCCATTGCTAAATCTTGTAAACAATTCAAATGTCCATCCACCAAAGAATAGATTTAGAAGTTATATTTTTGTACAATGGATTATTACTCAGCTATAAAGAAATTTAAACTCAAGGATTTATAGCTGAATGAATGCAACTAGAGACTAATGATAAGTGAAATAAATCAGACTTGCATGTGTAAACATCATAGTCTCCCTAGTGTGAGAAACTGGAAGAGTCAATAAGATCCAAAAGGTACAATAGCTGTAGTGAAAGGGAAATAAAGTCCTCAAAAGGAATGGAGAAAAAGAAAAGAAGGGAGGGAAAAAAGTTTGTATATACATAAGACAGCTAGAATAACTGTACTACTTACTAATTTTTATTAGTTTATTGAAAGGAATATCTGGTGCTTAATATTCAGTTGACTTTGCATGCCTGTATCTGATAATATGAGCAACTGCTTTAAAGATAACAATATGTATTATAATAACCACTATTAATTTTCTTTTTTTATAATTTTGTTCAGAAGCAAATAGTAATGAGAACTTCAAAACAGACTAATAGCACAGTTTCACTAATTAATACATTGCATATTGTTGTCTCAGTGGTTATTCATTGTACAAGGTGCAGACATGATATCTTGTTCAAAAACACTATTAGAACAAAACCCTCTATTCAATGATCCAGGAGAATGCAGCTATTAGCTATTTTGAACATACAGATACAAAATGGTTGTTTATTTGTATCCCCCTTCTTTGTTTAGCTTTATCAGAGAAGAGTATTCCATTGCCATTTAAGTACTGTAGGTGCCTGAAATCAGCAGAATATTCCAATATGCTCCAGGAGGCAATAATATTAGTGGGTTTTCAGTGAGACTGGCAATGACAGAAGTTGTTGACTTGGCTGGAAGGATAGCTCAGTGAAATAAATGCTTGCACCAGGGCCCTATTTCAATCCCTGGTTCCACAAAACAAAGGGAAAAAAAAAAAAAGAAGTTGTTGACTTGAGCCTTTTACAGCTCAGCTTATTAATATGGCTTTACCCTCTATACTCCATTCCCACACTGATAGATGGTAAAGACCAACACAAAGCAAGACCTATGTAACAAGAAATGTAACTTTTGTATCTGATAAGGTCAGTCAAGTCCCCTCAGGATTTATCCTGAAACCCTGTACTGCACTTTGTAGATGCTTTTTGAGTCTCAGCCACATGGATGAATCACGGCCATTGCTTCACCAATTTGCTCTCTGTAAAAGCCCAAGATAATGTTTTCTCTCCATGTGACTCTCCTTAGGCACACTACACATTGTCAATCACTGTCCTCTGTGGCCTCATAATCTCCTTGATCAGAAAATTTGGGACACAACTGAGTTACATATTGTTACAGTACAAGTTATCCTATGTCCTGAGTCTTCACTGAATTTGAAAGGCTAGGGCCAAAATTCTGGCTATCCTTGAGGCCCTTCTTTTTCTCTGATTTTTGGTCTGCAAACTAAGGTAGTTAACCATCCAGAAGAGAAGCTTAACATTACCCTAAAACATAAGCAGTTGAGCTTAACCTCACTATTTGTCTGAATATCAAACATCACAGGCAGAACAGGAAAAGGTATTTTCCAACAAGTATTGATATGTTAAACTTTAAGTCCCTGTAGAATATGAAGAAAAAAATTTTTTAAAAGTAAAAAATAAGAATAAACAGTTACATATTTTTACTCAGAAGTTTAGAAATCTAACCATGTACAGCATTGTAAAAGTACATTCCTATGACTTTTTTTCTTGTCTCTTGCTTTCATTTAATTTTTTAAACAAACATTTACTAAAGAGACAGTTTGTCAGTACTTGGTATATCATGATAGTACATATTTAGAAGAACAGAATGACAGGCATTCCAAGCATGACCCTACCATTACACATTGCCATCTTCTTTGAAGTTGCTTAGTTCACAGGTATCAGCATATATAGTTAGTCAGGGAGAGAATCACACCAATTATCTGAAAGTTTCAAAAACATGCTGCAGGGCCAGGGAAGATGATTCCATGGAATAAGTGCTTCCCTGCCAAATGCAAGGGTCTGAGTTCAATCCCTGGTTCTGCTAAAAAAAAAAAAAAATACTGCAATGCTGAAGAAGCTCAGTATCATTCCCTTACCCATCTTGTGCATATAAATGCATAGCTTTGCCCATGCCATGTTTCCCACCTTTTCTCCATGCCCTCTCCTCACTGTCCAATCCTCAAGTTCCCACTTTCTTTCTTTCCTTTTAATTGGATTATACCTTTCTATTTTTATTTCTTCTTTTGAGTTTCATAGGGATACTATATGATATTTACACATGTGGGTCTGGTTTACTTCACTTATAAATATATCTTCAAGGGGCATCCATTTCAATATAAATGCTTCAAGTTTATCATTCTTTATAGCTGAGCAATACTTCATTTATGAAAATATCACATCTTTTTCATCCATTCCTCAGGTGACGGGCATCTTGCTTGTTTCCAAAATTTCACTATCACAAATTATGCTGCTATAAACAAAGGTACACATATACTATTATGATACGACATTTTCAGATTCTCCCAGAAAATTCCCAGTAGGAGGATAGCTGGCTTGGATGGGATTTACAGTCTTGGTTTCTTGAATAGTCTCCACACTGATTTCCATAATGGTTACACCAGTCTACATTCCCACCAGTAGTGGAGAAGTGTTCCATTTTCCCCACAGCCTGTCCAACATTTGTTGTTGAATGATTTCTTTGTGATATCCATTGTTTATGGAGTGAGATGGTATCTCAGTGTTGTTTTAATTTGCACTTCATGGATGGCTAGTGATGTAGAGCATTTTTTCATATATTTATTTGCTTCTTTAATTTCATCCTCTGAGAAGTGTGTGTTCATCTCAGATGCCCATTTTTGGATTGGGTCTTTAAATTTAGGTGCCCTAATGTTTTTTAGTTCTTTATAAATTCTAGAGAGCAGACCTTTGTCTGACTGTTTATCAGTCAATAATTTTTCAAAACTTGTGTCTCCACTTTCTGGGCAACTTTTTTGCTGTGCAAATACTTCTCAAGAAGAGTTGATCTCAGTTCTCAATTCTTTCCAGTATTACCCATGCGATTTTTTTGTTGTTTGTTCATGAACTCTTTGCCTACCCTTATGTCTTTAACAGTTGCTCCTACTTTCTCTTCCAGCAGATTTAGTGTTTCTGTTTTAATGCTTAGATCTTTAATTCATTCTGACTTTGGGTTAGTGCATGGTGATAGACCTTGGTCAAGTTTTAGTTTTCAGCATGTAGAGAGCCAATTTTTCCAGCACCCTTTGTTAAAGAGGCTATCTTTCTTCCAGTAAGGATGTTTGGCCACTTTTTCAAAGATCAGGTGGATGAGTGTGTTCATAGAGGCCTCTACATCCTCTCAACTATTCCATTGATCCTCAAAGCTATTTTGTTGACAATACCATGCTGATTTTATCACAGTAGCTTTGTTATATAATTTCAAGTCAGAAATTGTACTTCCTCCTACCTTGTCTTTTTTAAACAGGATTGCTTTTGCTATTCTAGATCTTTTTTGGTTCCAAATGAATTTCAGGAACAATTTCTCTAGGTATGCAAGGTATGCTGGTGGTAATTTGATAAGGATTGCATTAAATCTGTATAACAATTTTGGGAGTGTAGCCATCTTCACGATATTGGTTCTTCCTATCCTGGAGCAGGGAATATCTTTCCATTTTCTGAAATCCAATCTGATGTCTTTGTTAAGAATACTGTAATTTTCTGTAAAAAGGCCTTTGACTTCTTTCATTAGATTAATTCCAAGGTATTTTATTTTATGCGGTGCTACTGTTAAAGTTATCATTTTCTAATTTCCCTCTCAGTGTGTTTGTCATCTATGTAGAGGAATGCTATTAACTTTTGGATATTGACTTTGTATCCTGCTATACTACTGAATTTGTGTATTAATTCTAGTAGTTTCTTGGTTGAGTTTTTTGTATTTTCAAAGTAAAGTATCATGTCATCTGCAAATAGTGATAATTTAACTTCTTCTTTACCTATTCTTATTCCCTTTATTTCTCTCTCTTTTCTAATGGCTGTTGCTAAGGATTCCAAGACTATATTGAATAGGAGGGGTGATAGAGGACATCCTTGTCTTGTACCTGATTTAAGAGTAAAAGATTTCAGTTTTTCCCCATTTAGGATTATATGAGCTTTTGGGTTGTCATAGATGGCTTTTATCAAATTAAGATAGAGTCCACCTATTCCAATTTTCTGTAGGACCTTGAACATGAATGAGTGTTGGACTTTGTCAAAGGCTTTCTCTACATCAATTGAGATGATCATGTGGTTTTTAGATTTCAGTCTATTAATATAGTGTATTACATTTATAGATTTTCGAATATTGAACCACCTTTGCATACCTGGGATGAATCTTCCCTGGCCATGTTGTATGATATACTTGACAATTTGTATATTCTACTTGCTAGGATTTTATTGAGGATTTTTGCATCTGTGTTCATGAGGGAGACTGGCCTATAGTTCTCTTTTTTAGTTGTGTCTTTCTCTGGTTTTGGTATCCGGTATAATACTTGCCTCCAGAAATAATTTTGGGAGAACTGTTTCCTTATCTGAACACAGTGCAATGAAACTTTCAATTTCATTGAAGAGTTTGAGGAGTATAGGGATTATATCTGCCATAAGTTTCTTATAGAATTCAGCTGTGAATCCATCAGGACCTGAACTTTTGTGTCGGCAGGTTTTTTATTACATTTCATGTTTTGTTGACTGTGATTGGGCTAATGACAGTTTTTAGATCTTCTTGGTTCAGTTTTGTTATTTGTACTTTTCGAGGAATCTGCTATTTCTTCTGTGTCTTATATTTTGCTAGCTTAAATATTCTCAAAGTAGCTATTGACAATCTTCTGAATTTCCACTGGGTTTGTGGTGATTACACCCTTTTCATTTTTTATTGTTTGTATTTGAATATTTTCTTTTCTCTTTTTGATGAGTTTAGTTAGGGGCTTATCAATTTTATTTCACCTTTCAATGAACCAGCTTTTTTGATCTGTTAACTCTTTGAACTATTTTCTTCATCTCAACTGAATTAATTTCTGCTCTAATCTTTATGATTTCTTCCCATCTTTGAGCTCTGGATTTGATTTCCTCTTCCTTTTTTAGATGTTGGAGGTGCAACATTGGGTTGTTTATTTGTTCCTGTTCTGTTTTCCTAATGTGTGAGTTCACAGCTATGCATTTCCCTCTGAGAACTGATTTCATCGCATCCCATAAGTTCCGATAAGATGTGCTTCAATTTTAATTGAATTGTAGATATTATTCAATTTCTTGTTTAATTTCATCTGTGACCCCTTGGTGGCCAATAGCGTATTGTTTAATTTCTATGTACTTATGGGGTTTTTCTGGTTTCTTTTGTCATTTATTTCCAGTTTCATTGCACTGTGTTCAGATAATATGCATGGGAGGGAGAATTTCTGTTTTTTTGCATATATTCAAGCATGGTCTATGGAGTAATATGTGGTGTATTTTAGAAAATGACCCATATGCAGCTGAAAAAAAATGTGTATTCAGCTGTGGTTGCGTGAAATACTTTGTATATGTCCACCAAGTCCATTTGTTCCAGGATTTGCCTGTCCTTCTACTTCTTTGCCAGTTTTTTGTCTGGTTGATCTATCTTTTTGAGATAAGGAGGTGTTAAGGTCTGCTGTTAAGATTGTGGTATTGGATATTATACTTTTCATGTCCATAAAGATTGGTCTTACATGGTTGGGTGCTCCCATGTTTGGTGCACGTACATTTGTGAGTGTGAACTGTTTCTCTTGAATTTTTCCCCTAACCAGTATGCAGTGGCCTTCTTTATTTCATTTGATCATTCTTGGTTTGAGGTTGAGACTGTTTGAGAAAAGGATTGCTAACCCTGCTTTTTCCTGATGTGCTGGGGCATGTAGTATTGTTTTCCATTCTTTGATTTTCAGCCTATGAATTTCTTTATGAATTAAGTGTCTTTATTGTATACAGTGTATTGTTAGATTTTGTTTCCTAATCCGCTGTGCCAGTCTACTTCTCTCAATTGGTGAATTGATCCATTTACATTGATGTTTATAATTGAAATGTATTGATTTATGGTTGACATGTTATTTATCTGCTGTTGTTTACTCCTTTTTCTCCTGTGTCTGTTTTCCCTATTTAGTGGGTTCCTTCTGTTCTTGTTCCCAAAGGTCTGATATGTTTGCTCCCTCTCTAGAACATCTTTTGGTAATCTGTGTGGGCTTGGCTTTGTCATCATGAAATTCTTTAGTTGTTCTTTCTCATGGACTTCTTTCACTTCTCCATCAAACTTGTAAGAGAATTTTCCAGGATATAGTAGTCTGGGCTGGAATTTGTTTTAATAGAGGACTTGAAGCACTCTGCTCCATGTTCTTCTTGCTCTTATTGTTTGTGAACAGAGGTCTGCCATTATTATGATGAGTTTTCCTTTAAATGTGATCTGTTTCTTTTCTCTGGAAAAGAGAAAGGCTTTGTATATTGTTCTTGTCCCAAATTTCTGGGATCTTGACTATTATTTGTCTTGGTTTTTGTTTGCATTGATGTTGTTTGGAGTTCTGTATACTTTGGTTACCTGAATATCAGATTGTTTCCTCATATTTGGGAAGTTTTCTGCTATTACTTCTGCCCATATTCTTTTTATATCATTTGTATTGACTCCTTGTTTCTTACTGATGCCTGTTAAACTCACATTGTTCATCTTTGCATCTTGCAGGTGATATATTATTTTTTCCTGCATCTTGGTTGTTTTTGAGAGAACTTTTCTTACTGTTTCACTAGCTGCAGTGGCATCTTCAAGATCTGAAACTGAATCTTCACTTTTACTCAAATAGTTTTATAAGTTTTATGGAGGTTTTAAGTTCCTCTATAGCTCTTTGGCTTTGTTTCCTGCACTTTATTTCTTTTCTGTATTGCTCATTCAAGGAATCCGTCCTTTTTTAATCTCTTCTTTTCTTTCAGTGTCTTCTTGGGAAGCAGTTATTAATTCTTTTACTACAGAGATTATTTCTGATCTGATGTCTTCTATATGTTTCTTCATTTGATTCTTTACTTCAGACACTATTAACTCAGAGTTTTCTTTTTTCATTTCAGAGGTTATTTCTGATCTCAGCTCCTCTGTACTTTTCTGCAGTTGCTTCTTCCGATGCTGTTGACTCAGACATTTCAACTGTGTGATTACCAATTTATTCTGTGTTAGTGTGCTCTGCGATTGTTCTGGGTGGGCTCAAGGCCTGAGATTGCATTTTGCTCCTTCTATTTGTCATTTCATATAGCACTGACCTCTGACCTTTGGTGCAGAGCTTTAGTGCAGATATAACCTTAGCACCTACCGAAATTCGGATGCAGATCTATTAAGTTTGAGTTTATCCAGCTGTGTCTGGCTTTGGTTTAGCTGTTGTGCTCAGCTCCTTCCTGCTGCAGCCTTCTGAAGTGAACCTATTGTGCCCCTCTCTTGTGCTCCTGACCCAGGGGGCACAGAGGAATGCAGAACTCTCCCCCAGTCTAGCTGGGCCTGGGCTTGGGTTGGATCTGGGTGATCCCATGAGTGCAGCAGAAATTTTCACCCACTGGATGGGCTTGGGGGGAGTTCCGTAAGGGTGGAGGGGCTCCAAGGGGGTCTCACTCATGGGATGTGCCTGGGTTTGGTCCAGAGGGGTCTTGCAGGTGCAGAGGAGCTGGAAGCTGTCGTACACACTTGCCAGGCCTGAGTTTGGGCTGGATCTGGGGGGTCCCAAGAGCACGCCAGAAGTTCTCATTCTCTTTTTCAGCTTGAGGGGGGCACTGTTAATTTTCTATTATCTTGTCTTGTTTTGAAATTCTGTATAATTGTTATTGTTCACCCCTTTAAAAATTTTAAAAAATATACTGTAATAACTTTCAGAGTACAAAAATTATAGTATATGCTAGGACTCTGGTATCTGCTATATCATTACTAAACCTAGAAAATTTCATCCAGAAATTTATCATCCCAATTTTATAGAGATACATATTGAAACTCAGATTTCAGTAGTTTGATATTAGATAATTAGCAAAAGATTGGGCTATGTTTTAAAATTTTATGTCTTATCCCTAATAATAATAATTATAAACTTTAAGTGTGTTTTCTATAAACAGAAGACAGCATGATTATAATTTATTAATATGTTTACACAATCTTTTTTGGAATCAGAATAGAAAGAATATTTTCCTAATAGTCATAATATATTTGGATTTTAGGTGTGTTCTTTGGAAAGTGCTCCTTTGGTACAATCTTCTCCCAAATTTTAGGGAGATAAAAAACAGGAGAAGTGAAGAAACTTGCTCAAGTTAATATAGTTGGTGGTCAAATCTGAATTAGTATTCAGCTTTCATGACTCTCAATTTAGTGTTCTTGAATGGCTTTCTACTGTGAAGACAAAAATATTAGAAGTGATCACACAAAACAATACTAGCTAGTAAAATTGGTCTCATCTCTGGAGCTCTGAGATGCATGTTTTCACAGTCTTTTTACCAGTAACGAGGAAAAGAGTCCATGAAACACAGAAGAAGGGAAAGGCTGTGTCTCAGTTACTTTTTACTTATTGCTGGGACAAATTCTCGACACTCAAAATGAAGAAAGGAAAGGTTTATTTAGTTCAGTTACTGGAGGGTTCAGTCCATACTCTGTGGTTCCAAGGCGGGAAGCAGAAAACAATGAAGAGCAGAGGAGGAGCAACAGTTGTGTCCATCAAGCCTCTTTCTTCTTTCTATGTTGACTGCAAAAACCGGTGCCCCACTGCAAAGATCAGAGCTCCTCCAAAGTGGAGTGGCTGCAAAGATCAAGTTCCTCCAAAGACTGGGACTTCTCCAAGGAGGGGGAGCAGGGCAGTTGCCAGGAAGCCTTCTTCAATTCCTTTATGTACACTTTTTGTGCTGAGTCACTCTGGGGCAACCCACGGCCCAAGGGTGGAACCAGTTGTTTTCCTGGCTGCCCCAATGGCTCTCTAGGGTAGAACAAATTGTACCCCAGTGCCAGCCTAATAGTGCCCCAAGGTAGAGCCGGCCCACCTGCAGAGTGGGAGGGCCACCACACCCAAGCAGTCTGAGCTGATTCAGCCAAGTCCACACAATGTTTTAACTAATACAGGCTATGGCACAGAATGCTCTCCATTTGATCGCCACAGTATCTGACTGATTACTTGATCTTGCTGCTTCTTTGGAGAAACATTATTAAATTCATTAAAGAACTATATACACAGAGGAAAAAAAGGAAGTATGTTTATTCATTATCTAATCTATTGATTTAAAATTTCCAAAAAGGCATTTAGCACCCTACTAAATGTTGCATAGATTGTCATGAGTTCTGCTATGCTACTGAGAAATGAGGACAGGAAGCAAAGGGGTTCTACCTAGAAGAAGCTTTCTGAAACCTTTCAAGTAACTCACTGATTAAATAATTGCTAGGAAATAAAATAATGCCAGCATATGTGAAGTGCTGCATAAAAGATATCTAATGTAGTATCTTTGGAAGGCTAACCATGGTGGAAACCAAGGTTCAAATCCTATGTCTAGAAAATCATGAACCAGATCAAGCATCAAGAACCACAGGCAATGGGAACACCTAGAATCAAAACAGTGTCCTCCTCCCAATTCTTGTGCAAGTCATGGATGAAGGGCAGTGACCTCATCAACCTGGGAATGCTCCTCTGAGTTTGGAAGAGCAGTGGTATCACAAAGGTGGCTAGACATGTCCACATATATTCAACAATGGACACTTTGCAGGCAAATGAAGTATTTCATGCTGGTCAAGACACAAATTCAAGTAGTACAAATTATTATATATGCTCCATTAGATTAGAAAATAATTTTTACCATTTTAAAAGTATATAATAATATATAAATATATTAATAGTTATGTATTATATATATAAATATATGTTGTTATTGACAATTACAAATTTTAAAAAATTGAAAAGAAAATATTCAATCACAATTACTCGATACTTAAGTGTTAAGTGATAAAACCATCACCTCACTTAATGGTTGCATAACATTTCAGGCAGCAAATTTACCACAGCTTAATTTGACAGTCTCTGTAATTCCCCTAATCAGATTAATGTCATTTTTTAAATTCTGCTATTATAAATAATATGGCCATATTATTCAGGCCTATTTCTCTTCCATTTGGATGGTGTTATGCTTTGCATCTAGTTGTCCCTCCGAAAGCCTCATGCAGTCATGGGGTGGCTTCTGGAGTATGTGATTGATTCTTCATCTAGGGCTGGGATTGTAGGTGTTGATGCTGTCCTGCCCTGGGATAAATAATCTGTGTCACAATGTAAGGAAAGGAGAAAGGCTGATAGATGGCGGCAGCTACTGTTCCTTCCTTTGCTCTTTGCTATTATCCACAGCCATGACTGGTTGCCCTTTGTGGTGTGCCACTCTGTCTTGGAACCAGCTGAGTATGGACTAAAACCTCCATTAACTGTGGACTAAACAAACCTTTACTTCCTTAATTTTTGGTGCTGGGTGTTTTTGCCCCAGCAATAAGAAAAAAAGTAACGGAGGCAGGTGGTTAGATACTCATTCCAAAATGAATCAGCTTTGTATAAATAGTAGAAAAGTTGTAGGACAAACTATTAAGTGCAACTATTGTCATCAATATATGGATTCATATGAAAATAAGGTGTTGGAATTCCAGGGTGATGCAGGGAATTTTTTTTAAACCTAGTTCAATATATTTTAGAAGGATATATTAAACATTAATGTGGAAAGATAAATAGATTTATTTTTCCAAACAGAGTACAGACAAGAACAGGATAAGGGTTTATGAATGAGTTTCAGACATATGGGTAATAGTGGGATACTTAACAAAATACAAAGAAAAGAGAAAAGCATTGAGTATAAGCAGCAGAGATGAGATAGGTTAAGATCTTGATTCTTTAATGAGTTACTTAAACTTTATCTTAAATGTCATGAAGGTCACTGAGCAAAGAATTGATGGGTAAGGTCTTATTACTTAAGTGTCAAACATAGATAGGTCTCTCTTTCCACAAGTAACTGAATAAAAGTCAGCCACTGTCTTAGTTACTTTTCTCTCACTGCTAAGACAAAATGCCTGACACCCAACATTAAAGGAGGAAAGGTTTATTTAGCTCACAGTTTGTAGAGGTTTCGGTTCATTATCAGCTGGCTCCAGGCAGGGTGGCACTGCAGAGGGATAGCAGCTGATGGAAGCAGAAGATCAGCAAAAGCAATGAGAGCAAAAGGAGAAAAGATGCCTCTTTCTCCCCCTTTTATCTTACCCAGAGTGTTGGGATTAGGTGGTGCGAATCCAATCAGTGGAGTGATCCAGCAATCACCCAGCCTTAATCTCAGCACCCTTAGTGCCAGAATTACACTATTAATCAGTCACAAACTATAGATTCAGCTACCTCCGTGAAAGCTTGCCCCCATGACTACATGAAGCTTTGGGGGAACAAGTAGGCACAAACCGTAACAGCCTCATTTAAGAAGAGTCATCCCAAATCCAAGTCATCACCTTACATACTCCATTGGGGCTTTATCTTATTTCCCAATTTCTACCCCCAAACCCTTGGTTTTTTAAATCCTCCTTGAAGTTCACTGTAGTCCTTTGATTCTTCAAACACACTTGGATACCCTCTCCTCCATGACAGTGGTTCCTGTCTACCGATCAAATCTTAGGTATTGGTATCAACTACAGTTTGAAATGACAATTATTTCTGGCTAGATTTAAGGCCATAGACTCCTTCTCAGTTTGCTTATTCTTCTCACAATCAGGGCCATAAGGTGATGGTTATATGTAGAGAGATGCAGACTGTGAAACCTTAACAGTTGTGTCTATCTGGTTCTTGAAAGAAAATTTTTAGTGATGTCTTTCCTACATCAAATTGAATGAATGGTCATCAGGCAGTTATTGAAATTGATGTGAAGGTACATTCCTGGAATCTTGCAAAATTTCAGGTAAGGAAAATAACCTCACAATTGTTTTTTCAAATAAAAACAGAATACCAGTATAACTTAAGACTTTATATATTATGACAGTAGAGAAACATCTGTACAGTTACAGAATGAGTCTGTGGCATAGACAAACTATCATACTGCATGAAAGCTGTAGAGAGATGCTATCAACAAGCAAGGACACAAAATGTTTTCTCATTTATCATTCTTGAGAAATTATATGGAGTTATAGGTTAGATATCTCTGAGGGGAATCAAAATAAAAGCTCATTAAAAAGTCAGGGGCTTGGTGCATTGGTAGCTTGAATTAGAACAACTTAAAGAAAATTCTGCCTAAGTCACAGCTAGAAATAAGAGAACAATGAGATCAAATGTACATTTTTTAATTCATAAAATTGCAAGTACACAGAATGTAAATTAAAAAAGCCTAGGCAAATATTCAATAGTCTACCAAAAATATTTTCAGGAATAACAGCGTGTTATATTATGCCAATTTCTTTGTTGCATACAAGCTACATCTGTCTCTTTACTTGTGTGTAATATGTATTTTATTCTGAATAGTAAAAATTAGAGCAATATCAATGTAATGACACTTCAGTTTATGAACTGAATTTCCTTTACAATTTTGGGGAAGATGGTCGCTTTTGGTTGTGGCCCAAATTCTTTGCAAACAAAAACATTCATGAACTGAGATGTTAGTGTACATCCTTTGAATCAATTAAAAATTAATTACTATTATAACTTAACATTTTGTTTTCATCTTCCAGGCAACATGAGGAAAACAGAAAAGAAAATGTAGAGTATATGGCAAAAAAGTCTTGGGGAGATTTTGCTGTTCTTTGTTCATTTCTGGTTTCCCTCTACTTCTTGGTGAAGAAGACATTGGGTTAAGAAGCTACTATGTCCATGCCAGTTGTCTAGGCCAACAAACTTGAGAGGAAATTGCTTATGTTGTTACCTAGCAGAAACACTTGTTTTTAAATGCTCTAATCACCAACTCTCTTTCCTATTTGGCGTCTATTGAAATGGGATCAATATGATGGTAAAATTAAGCAGAAGCACCCTGGAGCCAATACAGCACATAGCTGACACACAGCATTTGGAAAAGGGGCTGGGAAAGGACTTTGTACAATTTTGCCTTTGTAATTATTTGTTATGGAACTTTAATTAACCTATCATATGCAACAGAAAATAAAGAAAAATCCCAAACATGTAAATAACTTCATGATTATAGAGAATAACCCAAAGCATAAATGGTAACCAAAATAAGCAAGGTTTACCATACTGTAGTACTACTATTTAACGTTAAACAATGTAGGGGCTGGGGAGATGGCTCAGTAGAATAAGTGCTTCATTGGCAAGTGCAAGGGCCCAAGTTCGATCCCCAGTTTAGCAAAATAAATAAATAAATAAGTAACAGTGTATATACATTTTATTGATGGAGTATATGAATCACATTGATAATTCAGACTCTATGAACTATTTTTGTAAATCAGTCGATAAATATAAAGCAAACACTATGTGCAACAGGAAAATACAAACATAAATGAATTGAAACCTTAATGATAAGCTACACATTCCCAGAAAGGCATACATAGGCTGGATCTGTAAGCATCAAAATATGCAAAGAAGGTGAAAGTTGATCAAAAGGTCCAGATGCTTTGGATAAGTATATAAGTATTTATGACTGCATGAGGTCAGTGTTTTAATTTTTGGCTTTAAGGACATTGGTGAGCTGGGCAAGAGAAAGTCTATATAAGTGCTGGCAACAAAAATTGAATTTTCTATTTGTCTTCAGATTGGGAATATGGCCAATTTATTCAACTGGGAGAGAAGAAAGAACTCACAAGGGGAGGTCAGAAAATTTATGCTTAAACATGTTTTCTGTACCAAGCAAATCTGAGAAGTGCATAATAGGTAGAAACCTGAAAGAACGGAACCAAAGAGGCCATGTATTCTATACAAATTCTCTAGTCAGAAGGAAAAATACTTCATAGTGTAGAGAACAAAGAGTAGACGAGGATGGAGTACACACTGGAAAGGTGAACTGGAAATATGAGAGAAGATCCATTTGATGGCTTCTTCCTCACTGTCTTAACTCCTCCTCCTGTCACTGCGTGGATCAAAACAAGTCTTGCTCATGACATTCATTCCAGCTGTGCTTGGAGGTAATTACTATGTCTCCTCTGAGACCCAAGTCATTGTTCTAAATATACTTAGGTCACTTAATTATTTCTTTCTTATTTTAAAGAAAATAAAATGAGGAAAAAAATTAAAATGATACAGAATTTCAAAACAAGATGATAAGAAATCAATAATTGTGGTTATAAGGCATATCATCTTCAAAGTGGTTGTTTAGATTATCAGATATAAGCTTATAAAAGTGGTCAAGAAAGCATGAACAATTCCTAACAATAAGCCAATAAAAATTGGTAGTGCAATTATGTTAGATATTGTGTATGTGTACATATTTTTTTGCTTTTCCTTTTTTATCCTTTTCCTAGAAGTTTCTTTTTCACAATATCTATAGTACCTTTCATATTTTATTTATTCTTTAAGGTTCTTACACTAGAAAGACAATAAGATATTTATACTGTGGGTCTGATTTATTTCCTTTGTGAGTATAATCTCTGGTTGCATCCATTTACCTATAAAAGCCTCAGATTATCTGTCTTTATAGCTGAATAATACTTCATTGTACGAAATTACCACATAGTTTTATCTGTTTCTGAATTTATGGACATTTGTCATGTTTCCAAGATTTAGCTATGAGAAATTATATTGCTACAAACATGGATACACATATTTTGCTGTGGTATAATGTTTTCATTTCTTCTGGAAAAATATCTAGGAGGGGAATAGTTGGACTGAATAAGAACTCTAAAGCTAATTTTTTTAGGAATCTCCACACTGATTCCCACAGTGGTTTACCAGTCTACACCGTATCAACAATGGAGAAGGATTTCTTTTTCTCCATAGCCCTACCACCATTTGTTATTCATTGTTGTCCTGATGATAGCCATTCATTCTGGTGTGAGATGAAATCTCAGTGTTGTTCTAATTTGCATTTATCAAATTACCAATGATGTTGACATTTTTCATATTTTTATTTCTTCATCTGAGAAGTATGTATTCATCTTAGATGCCCATTTTTTGAATGGGCCTTTGAATTTTGAGAGCTTGATATTTTTAAGCTCTTTATATGTTCAAGACAGAATGCCCTTGTCAGAGCAACAGCTGACTAAATTTTTTTCCCAATTTGTGTGCTTTCTTTTTACTCAGACAGTGATTTATTTGAAGTGTAAAACCTTTTGAATAAGATATGTTCTAAGTTCTTAAATTTTTAAAATGTATTTTAATACAGGGTCTACAGGGTCTACTTGTTCTCATTACATAGAATCAGACTCATAGTGACTCACCTCTTTTCAGCCTCCCAAGCACTGTGACTATAGGCTCAGGTTACCATGCCGGGTCTCAATTGCCATCTCACTGTGCCTCAGGGGTGGAGCCAGCATGGCATGCTGAGGATGGAGCCCTGGCCACAGCACTCTGCCTAAGCAGGAGCTTTAGTCTGATGAACTATCTGGCTGGTTTACTCAGTTTTTGATTCTTTGAAGTCTTTCCTGTGCACCTTGGTCTTTGTTCATGAACTTTCTGCATACCCTTATGTCTTCAAAATTTCTTCCTTCTTTCCCTTCTAGTAAATTTAGTGTTTCTGTTTTAATATTTAGATCCTTTATTCATTTTGACTTTAGTTTAGTGCATGGTGAAACAAGTATGTAGTAACCCTTTTTGTCATTCTTGGTTTGAAGTTCACATTTTCTGTGGATAGAATAGCTATCCTGCTTTTTCTGGATTCCTGGCCTATGGAGTACTATTTTCTGTCCTTTGATTTTCAGTCTATTAATTTCCTATGAGCTATATCTGCTTTGTGTATAGAGCATATTGTTGGATTTTGTTTCTTGATCCACTCTGCCAGTCTGCTTCTTTCGACTGGTGAATTGAGGCTATTTACATTAATGGTTATGACTGATATGTGTTGGCTTGTCTTTGCCATGATATTTTCTTGGTGTTGGTTCCCTACTGTTCCCCTGTTTAATTGCTTGCCCATGTATGGTGGTTCCTGTCTATTGTTGTTCTTGGAATTGTGGTGATTTTTATCACTTTTTAGACTATCACTATTCTTTGTGGAATTCATGTGCTGATTATGAATTTCTTCAGTTGTTCTTTGTCATAGAGGTATCTTCCTTCTCCATTTGTTTTAGAAATATAGTTTTGCAGAGTACATCAATCTGGATTGGAAGTTGATTTCTTTCAGGACTAGACAACTTCACTCCAAAGTCTTGACTTAATGGTGTGTGCTGACAGATGTGTTGTGATTCTTATGGGCTTTGTTTTATAAGGGATCTTTTCTCTAACAGCTTTTAGTATATTGTTCTTAGGCTGTATTTCTAGCTCTTGATTATTATATGTCTGGGTATAGAATTATTTTGGCTATGGCTGTTTGGATTTGTATATGTCTCACTTATCCTATGTCAGATTCCTTTCCCATACTTGGAAAATTTTGTTCTTACTTTTGCAAATAGTCTTTTTGTGTCATCTATATTGCATCTTACTTTTTTGCTGACACCTATCAATCTTATACTGTTTTTCTTTGCATCATCTTGCAGTTGTTGAATTGATATTTCCTACTTCCTTGCTATTTCAAAGAGATCTTTCCTTTCACAATTCCTAGCTGTAATGATGTGGTCAAGGTCTGAAAGTCTATCTTTAGTTTCATTCAAGCACTTTTGCCAGCTTTCAGTGGAAATTTTAATTTCCTGGATATCTCTTTGAATCCTTTTTATGCATTCTAATTCTTTGCAAGGTCATCACCATTTCTCTATGCTGATCTATTTTTTTCTGTCTTCTTCAGACACGCTCAGCAATTATTTCATTATGGTTGTAATGACATTTTTTTAACCTGAGTGATTATTTCTGAACTGATTTCTCCAATAGCCTGATATAGTTTTTTTTCATTCCTTTGTTATAATTTTAGAAATTTCAGTTTTGTGATTTCCAAGTTCTATATATTCATATCTTCTGGAGTTGTTCTATATGGGATGGAAGTTTTAGATTGCATTTGATACTTTGTTTGGATATTTTCTATTTCCAAAATAAATTTGTTTTCTATGGTGCTCCTTTTGACTTTTGGTAGTAGCTAAATATATCACTAGCATCAAGATTTCTCAAGGAATAGTGTGTTATCCAGGGAGACATTCTGTGTGCAGGAGGTTCTTGGTTTGTGTCTGTACCAAGAACCTATCTTTCCAGTCAATGTTTATTTCTGTTTGGCTCGGTTGCTAATAGTTTAATGTAGACTGTGTGAAGTTATTACCCCAGAGCTTCCCAATTTGTTGCACAAAGTAGAACAACTGTTTGCAATAGATATGATATTCTACCTGCACAGTACAATTAGCAATGGGCACAATTAAAAACTGATCAAATGTGGTAACCATTGATTTTGTACTTTAGACTATACTAGTACAGCCTATAGTTACATAACTGAAAAATCATAAATTATGAGTTTGTATGCTAAGTGTTACCCTTCATTACTGTGGACTTACCTTGTTTTCTTCCATACAAGTGTGTTACTGAGTACTGGGTATTTTCTGTATTGGCTGCCGAACATGCTGACCTACAGAGTAGGAGAATGATTCAGGCATGAGGGTTCCTTCACATGGAGGATTCTGAAGTTCCTAAGGGTCACCAAGGCCAAGTGTTGCTTCCGTGATGTTGGCAATAGTGGAGGGTGAAGTCTCGCCCTCCAGCTCACGACAGCTCCTAAAGTTCACTGAGGCCAAGGGTCACTCCTTTAGTAGTAGGGGACATGAAGGGTAGAGCCTTCTACCAAGAAGCTCACTGAATCTCTTGAACTTCACCTAATTTATTTCATAGGGTTTCAAATTTTATTCAAATTTCTAAGGCAACGAGTGACAATCAAATTAGTATTGTGGATCTCTAAATATTTAGAAGGGATAATGTATTAAGCAAACTTGTTTTGCTTTTTAATAGTAAAAAAGAGTAGATTCAAAGAAAAACAAGAAAATGATACTTATTATTCTTCAGCAACACATAAATGCAAATTATTAGGTTGAAGGTTAATAAGGCTAAAGGAGAATGCAAGGTTCAAAAAGCCAATATAGGTTTGCTGAGAACCAACCAAGCAAAGTAAATTGCACTGAGGATAGCACTCATGGGTTCACATATCTCTTCAAGCTTTACACTACATGATATCTCTGGCATGTGACACTGTCAACTACTTTTTCTCTTTCATAAACTTCAATCATCTCACGAGTCCCAGATCCTTTCTATCACTGTAGTTTATCTATTATCTCTTTCGCTGCTTCATCTTAATCTACTTGTCTGTTTCTTTAATGATCCTTCTTTCATTTTCTTATAAATTAATGCTGCTTAAGGGTACTATGAAAATAGTAAATGTCAAAAAATCTCCTGGAGTTCTAGTTAAAATACAAATTCATGGCACAGCAAGCATCCTCGGCATTGCTATCTCAGGCAGTGGGTACTAAGTCTCCAAGTAGAATATTCTACGTGGACGATTCTTATGTGCATTGATTGTGACACAGCTGTAAATGCCCAATCCCCACTCATATTCATAGTCACAACTAGAGCTCATTTCTATCTGAGAAAATTACTTTCAAACTACAAAACATACATTGAATCCCCTCGACAGCTTCATGTATTGGCAGAGAAGAATCAGTCAACAAGCAAAGTGTAGCCATCACTCCCCCCTTTTCCTCTCAGAGTTATATGATTACATACATATTGCCACCCATATCCAAAAGTGATGGCTGCCTATAACATCTTTTTTGTCTCTCTATTACTCTTTAATTGTGTCTTCTATCAAGGTATACATATTCTACCTCTTTAGTACGTGTTATTTTTCTCCTTTCCATTGGCTTAATTTAGGTCTTCTCGTTTATTAAATGAGTGGTACACACAATCTTGTTTCTTAGTTTTAATCTTTTTTCTCTACTTTTAAATTTTTTCCTACAATACATGAAAAATAAACTTTTGAAAATGTTAGTCTGTTAAGGTTATTCCTATCCCTCAAACACTTGAATTGTATTACATCATAGGCAAAATTGAGCTTAAATCCCTGCTTTAAGGTATGTCATTGGGATCCACATAGAATCACTTGCTCCCATCCATCTTATCCTTGGGTGTAATTTTTTCACATTATGGTTTTCAAAGCCATAAGCTTCCTTGTGTTTTTATTTAAAAAAAAATTCTTACAAGTGTTTATCCCCCCTCCTGGAGTACTCTTTCTTTGATTTTTTTTTTTTCTTCAGTGAATCTTACCATTCAAAACTCAGTGTTTCCTGAGTTTATAGCTAATACAAATTAGAGACCTACCTTTGATAAAGAATCTTATGCTCATTTCTACCACTGGATGTAGAGCTGTGTTATGATATTCAGTTCATTTTATGATGCTTCCCACAAAGTAAAAAAAAAAAAAAAAAAAAATTGAGTGTAAGAATGCAAGGACTTAGAATGTAAAACCAGATAGCTGAAATTAAATGGATGTTTTGGTTTATAACATTCCTCAGCTTCAACAAAGTACATGACAAGGTTTAAATGAATAAAATATAAAAGGGACATTAGGTTGAATTTTAAGTTGATTTAACCAAAGTTGATGACATACTGATTAGCCACTTGATATTGTATCTGTAGCAGAATAAAACAAGTTTTTTCTTTACAGTTTCAACACTTTTTATCAGTACTATGGATAAAGACAAAACCTATTCTTTATCATAACTATATGCCATGCAGTGTTGGGAATGAGTCTAACCCAATAAATGTAAAACTTGATCAAATGACTCAGCAGACAGGAATATTGACATGAAATTCAAAAAACTAGCAATCATAAATAATCTCTACATTTTCGTTTCAAGTCAATTTCAAAAAAAATAGTTGAGTGGATTTGCTTTGCTATCAGCTCGTGTGAAACAGATTTAAGTATGTCTGTTTATTAGAAACACAATAAAATTCTGCAGTATAAGTGGTCCTAGTATATTTCTTCCTTGCAATTTAGTGATTTCTGGTGCTTCATTCTAAGGACCTAAAGTAAACTAGCCGAGTTGGTATGACATTTTCTAATTCTGGCTGTTATGTTAGAAGAGTGACCCTAGGAAACTAGAGTGTACTCATGTATTCAGAGAAAAGCAAGCTAAGTAGACAAGGTTGATAAATATATTATTGGGAGATGCAAATATGTAGTTGCTAACAGCCACTGAATGGTTTGTTCACTCAATTATTCAAGAAGTATTTATTGAGCACCTTAGAACCAGGCATGGTTCTCAAAGCAAGAGATAAAGTGGTGAATGGGGCACTGTACTCTGGCTCTCACTTCAGCAGTTGAATAAAGAAATGTGGAGAGAGAATTGAGAATATAGTTTACATCGTGTCAACTTAAATTTTAAAAATCCATTCTAGACTCATATAAAAATGTTAAGTATGCAATCAAATATAAGTAGTAGAATTTATGTAAAAATGCACTGTAGAGTGCTTAGATCTAAGTTCCAGACGGATTACAAAATATCCTTGTGACCTTTAGCAAAACTTACGTGGTAATACCTTGAACTTAAATCTGAAGAAATGGCAAGAGTAGGAGTAGTATTTATTCCATGTGGTTGTAAAATGTTGAAAGTGGATACTGAATAAGCATTACTACCATGACTTCTGTAAGGTGAGCTTTTGTTGTACACTATTTTATTAATAAGAATACTTTCATTTGCAAGTTACAAAAATAATAAGGGCTCATTAGGTAAGATCACTTTACAATGATTTAAGAAATCATTAAAGATCCAGTTCTTTTCATCTTTTTGTTGTGGTTCCTCTCAGTGTAGCCATACATTCTTGAATCTAGTAACTAAATGATAATATCTAGTGGACGAAGCAGATCTGTTAATTTTTATCCTTTTCTCTTGTCCTTCATAAATCTTTTATTTTGAAAAATTTCAATGGTCTAAGAAAATTGAAAGACTAATCTTTCCAATCCACTTACTAACATTATATCTTTTCATTCTAAGTGCCTCAGAATCTCCAAAAAAATAGGGAAATATCCCATATTAGGACTGTATAATCATCAGATTTGAGGAGATCAACAATTAATGTATAATGTCATTTCAATCTAGTCCCCATTCAAGTTCTTTTGGCTCCAAAGTATGCTTTATATTTATGTTACAAACCTAGAAGACAGAGAGTAGGCACTCACTGGAATTATTTATGCCTCTTTATATCTAGAAATCTGATAGCTTATTTTTTTTGCTACCCTGATGTTTTGAGGAGTTCAGGCTTTGTAATGTGTACTGCGTTCTGGATTATCTGATGGTTCCCTTATAATACCTTCACTTTTTTCTTCATTCACTATACAACCACAATCCAGACATTAGGTCTAGCATCTTGAGTAGATTTAAGTTTTCTCCTGCAAGAGGGCTTCTTGAGTATTGCCATGTGCTGCATATCAAAGCGTATGCATCAGGCCATAACACAAAGCTGTCCTGTTATTGATGCCGATAGGCTTTTCCACCCAGTTAAGCTGGCGACTATCCTATCTGTAACGTAATGGTCTATCTTCCCTTCAGAGTTTGGTAGTTAATGTGATGAGGGGAGAGGAACTTTGCGATTATGCGTTGATTCTGACTTAACTTGTCACACTGTGAGTTAAACAATGTTAATGCTCTACTTTTGTCATTCCTTTACATTTATTACTTTATGTTTTTCTATAAAGATCATCCATAGTTTTACTTAAATGTTACCGTGGATTTATAAATTTATTTCAAATTCAATGTTAGCAATTACTCTTTCCAATGATTAAATTGTCTGAAATTTTGCCAGGAAAACCACCTTCAAATTTGCTTCCTTGTGTTTTTATTGTGCCTCTAGTTTTTACTCTAGGAGAATAACATATTTCATATTAATTTTATACTGCTATCCTACACATAAAATTAGCTACTTACTTACTATGGTTTCTTTACATTAGGTCTGGCATTTAGAAACCAAAATATGCCATTCAGAGTGCTTCTTGGAGGTGCCTTGTAATTATTTCTACTCTTTTGTAGTAGAAATATGCATATATATATATATATATATATATATATTCAATAAATATATACAATAAGATATCTATATATTTTTATATCCATATATAACCTATATAATAAGTGTATAGATATCTTTTCAATTTAAATCTAACATTATACTGTCTTATTTTGTTTGTTGTTTGTATTTTCCCCTTAAAGTGAAGAAAATGAGATGAAAACTGTAATACAGTGGTAAGCATCAATATAACTTAAGAACTATAATATGAATACCATCATAAAATCATATTCATTAAATTTTAATGTTTGTAGAATAAATACCATTAAGGATATACAGTTAAGAGGGGACTGTTAATAATTTTCATGCTAAAAGATCATGGTTATGATATCATTTGGGTATGGAGACGTGCTCAGTCATTTCATGTCCTGTTCTGGAGCAACGAACCCATCCCTAGGAAATCTAGAGTGACCGTTTCATGCCTCATTGGCAAGGAAGTGGGATTTTTGAGACTAGCTTTGATTCATTGGTGATTATTTCTAAGTCAAATGGAGGAAAGAGGGAAAAAGCCACAACAAAATCTTGGCTCTATCAGCACGCAAGAAAGGAAAGGTCTGTTTGGCAGCATCAGTGTCTACTACACCTATTGCTATGATAGTCCTTACAGATTTCTAGACCAGTTCACTAAGTGTGTGCAAATGTACTTTTATGTTAATATGTAAAACATATAAATCCTGAATATTGGCATGGCTGTGGAAAGGATGGTTTCCTTCATGTTGCTAAAAAGGTAGGTAAATATGAAATAGGAAATCTTATGGTTTGTCCTCTGAATTTTAACTCTTCTAGACTTGTCATGTGAAAAGAATACGAACAATTCAAACAACTTCAATTTCCACATGCTGACAGTTAATCAACTCATGTGCATTGCTCAATGGAAGTATAACTTTATAAAAAATAAGCACAACCACAGTGGGAATCAATGTGGAGATTTCTTAAGAAACTAAAACTACAAATTTCATTTGACCCACCTTTTCCTACTCTAGGTATCTTCCCTCAAAGATAAAAGATCTTGTATCACATATAGCGATGTATGCAGACTCATATTTATAACAGCATATTTGGGTTTTTTTTCTGAGACATGCAGAGAATTTTTATTTATCAGGAATGTTAATACTTGTATTACATTGTAGAGGAGAATCACAGAGATGTTCAGGCAAGGTATTGGTGGGGTTCAAGGGTTTAGCGCAACATCTCAATAGGATGTCTTAGTTCTCAGGTGCGAACTTCTGGTACAGATGACTATCAATCACTTTTACTGTAGATACGGATGCCTTTTGGATACTACAAAAATTCTACTACATTTTTTCCAATCAAGGAGATTTTCAGATATCTTTAAAGGTAAGGTGATAGGTAGGGCCCCATTCTCCCCGCCCCCAGACAACAGAATTGTCCTCTTATTAGAAGTTCCTAAGACCCAAGGACTCCAGCATTGATCTATTTTTATAAATAAATATTGGAAGAGCCTGTACATCCATCAAGAGATGAAAGAGTATACAGAAAACATATTTATATGCAATGGAGTACTACTCTGTCATGAAAAGGATGAATTTGAGTCATTTGTAGGAAAACAGGTGCATCTTGAGACTATAAAGTTAAGTTAAATATATCAGTAATTCAAGCTTAAATATCACATGGTTTCCCTCATATGACCCCCAAAAGAGGAAAAAGAAAAAAAAAGAGATATAGTAGGAAATAGGGAGATAGATCTTTCTCCCATAGGAATGGGGTCAAGAGATTGTGGGAGAAAGGGGGTTAAAAGGATGAAAAAATTAAAGTAATTAATATGATATTGTGTATGTGCCCCCACTCTCCACAAGGAATGTGAACGTTATACATATGAAATGTGTGATAATAAAAAATGAAAAAAGAATAAAATTTAGAAAAAAATAGTAATAATTATGAAAACCACATAGTAACCATGTAGTAGGTAAAGTGTTTATACAACTTGGTGTAGAAGAATATAAATGAATGCCTATGCACTGATTATAATTTAAGAATTATATCTGCACCCAGGCAAAAGCTGAGAGAATGAAATGAAGGAATTTAGTTTAATGGGGACCAGTGGAAAGTAGATTGCATGTAAATTTTCTAATTTTATTTAGAATTTTGTTAATGTTTGTCAACAAAACACAGAACAATTATGTGACCAAAATGATTTTCATATTCTGAAGTTAGATAGGTTTGTCTGAGCTCTCAAAGGAATCTATCCTTTTCAGAACATTCTGATTGTATCTGCAAGCACTTTTGTAGCCTACCTCACCCATCATCTTGGAGAGTGTAAGTCAGATTCCGCAATTACACTAACAGAATGTCAATTGTGCCACTGGAATGTCTCGTATCAAAAGCCGGTGGAATTTGCTTCGTTCAGCCACACAGAATAAATGCACCCTTGGTGCTGCCAGAAAACCCAGTCTGGAATTGATTGCTGCAGTTCTCTCCCAGAGTACAGTTGAGTTGATTGCTTTCTGAGAAGGCCTCTGAGGGATTTGGTGTGTGTGTGCCTAGGGAGCTGCCTGTGTTCCCAGAGGGTGCAGAACTTGATATCTGGGGGCTCTCGGGGTGGAAGCATCTGGGGTGGAGGGGAGCCATGCTCAGAAATGTGGTGCCAAGAGTGGAAACTTAGAATTTGGAGCCCATGATAAAGGGAAGGAGCTAGAAGCGAATATTCAGACATCCAAAATAAAAGGCCAGGCAATGGAAACAGAGCTCAGCAGAAAATGAGTTTCTCAGGGTTCGTATGTGAGGAGACATACAGAGGCCTTGGCCAGAGCAGGGAGCCTCTGGAAAATCCTACCTCATAACAGATAAGTAATGGATTCCGTGGGTTTTTCTGCTCAATGGAAAGTATATAGTTTGGGTTTATATTGGCTTTGCTCATTTAGAATTGCCTTTCTTGAGTAGCAATTTAACATTCTTTTTCCCATTCTTTAATAAAGAAGCTCTGGGAAAGATTGCTATGTGAAGGATACTGCTGCCTCTTCTTTAAAGCCCTCATCTGTTGTTTTACTCAACATTGGAGTGGTGAATTCTGAATTCCTACAGCTCTGTGATGAAAGCTTTTTAGAATTCTTTTCAGAATACAGTGTCAAGAAAACAAATATCTTCCTGTACACTATGGTGAAACCCACGAAACTATGGGTGTTTTTTTGTTTTTTTTTTGCCTAAGGACTCAAAAACTCACCACTAAATGTAAAGGTTATGTCCTTTTCTCACCCTTGATGTCAGGATTAATTATCTCCAGGGCTGTCTTTGTCATCATTTATATGTATTTGGACTATTTAATTTATACATGTGTTATTCCTTGAGTCACACTAAAATTTAAATGGGACATAGATTATTTGTAAATAAGTATCTGATGCTAAAATTAAAGGCAGCAATTTGTTACAGGAAAGGGAGGGCTTTGGTTATCCTGCACACATAAGTTTAAATTGTTCTGTTTGGGAGCCTATTCCGGCCCTAATTAATACTCATGTATTAATTAATTAATACTCATCCTTTGTTAAAGTGGAGAATGTTGATCAAATAAAGAAATCCATATTACATCTGCATAGATTAAAAATTATTCTCCTCCTTGAGCATCACTTTGACTTGGAACAGCCAGTTGAAAGTAGATACATTTGTCACGTATTAGGAAGGTTACCATAGTGCAAGAAAGTAGAGATAGGACTGGTAGATAAATATAATAAATTGAACACTCAAATTTCAATATTGCCTTGTTTCTCTTATATGAGAAATCCAAAATATAAAAATAGAGAAAATGAAAGATAGATAATAAGAGATAGGGAGACAGGTTTTTTTTTTCAGAAGAGAAAAGGATGAAGAGATATAGGAAGGAGGGAGTTATGTACTTGTACCAAACCCCCACAAAGAAACTAATCACTATGTTCTGTAAACAGGTACTAAAATTTTTGAAAATGTCTTGTTCAATTCTAAAAGAAAAGGTGGATTCCAGAAAAAAAATCAATTTTCTTGCTTATCAGGTGATTCTATATTTTTATCCCATAAATAGTGAGCAAATCTAGTTGAACGGCCTCAAGGCATGTGAAGCCAAATTAGGGTATTAGATGGAGACCTGGCCCAAGAGCATGAGACACTCTGCCCAGCTCTTAGGTGCCCTGCTTGTGCTACTTTCAACCCACTCAAACTGCTCTTAGCAACCAAAGTGACCAGGTCAAACCTTGATCTCACTGGGCATAGGAGAAACACTTGAGAAAGCAGATTAAAGACTCTGGGGGGACTCTTTTGTGTTTCTAGGGTTGCCTTCTTGGATCTCCTAGAGATCCTCTAGAAGCCATGAAGACTTTAACCGAATAGAAGGAATCTACAGCAAGAAGTCAAAATGTTTCTTCAAACTTAGTATTGTTTATAAGTAAACTGATCTCTGATTCTAATAACAAATCTTTTGTAGTTTTTCAGGGAAAATTTACTGAATGTGTTTATTGGGTCTAAAATACTGTTTTGGTCATCTTTAGCATTTTTAATATGTAAAATTATGCCATACATAAGGAAAATTTCATGTCCTTATTTTTTCCTATTTGGATGCTTTTTAATTATTATTTTTGCCTCCTAAGTGCTGTAGCTGGAACTTCTAGTACTATGTTGAACAAAGTGGTGGGAGTTGACACCCTTATCTTACTCCTGATTTTGGAGTAAAAATCTTCAAGTATTCACCACTGAACCTAAACTTAATGGTGAGTTAATCATATTTTGCTTCTGTTACATAGAAAGAAATCTTTTATGTCTATAATTAATTGTGAAAATTTCTTCATCATGAACAGATATTAAATTTTATCATGTTTCTTGGGTGCCTAGAGACATGATTGCATAATTTTTGTCCTTTTTTTCTGTCAATATGGTGAGCCACTGTTTTTGATTTGCATATACTGGAACACCTTTATATTCTAAGCCTAGATCCTACAGGATCATAGTGGATGATCCTTTTAGTATGTTCTTGTCTATAGTTTTACAATATAGTCATATGTCAATTAATAATGAGGCATTCTAAGAAATACATTGTTAGTAAATTTTGTCACTGTGTAAACACCACACAGAATACTTACATGAACTAAAGTGGCCCCAGTGTCACTGGGTACTACAGTCTTAGGGACCACCATCATGCTTGTGCTCCATCACTGAATGAAATTTCATTATGCAGCACATGATATGCAAATGTTTTGTCTCTACAATCCTAATACTGGCTGGTGATATTTTTTTCTGGTAGTGTCAGTCTGGCTTTGATAGCAAGGAAACACTGACCTTGTAAAATGCATTTGGAAGAGTTTCCTCCTCTTCAACTCTTTGGAAATTTTGAGAGTTGATATTTGTCCTTCTTTAAATATTGCATAAAACACCCGTTCTTGGTATTTTCCTTGTTAGAGACTTTTATTTATTTTTTAATGATTTTCTTTTATTTTGAAGAGTAAAAACAAGAGCAAGAAAAAAAAAAGCAAAGATAGAAACAGGGTAATGTACAACAATACACATGTTACAGGTTTTCAAAACAAGAAAACCTGACCAACAGTGGTTGGTATATTATCTCTTTTCATCTTCAAATCTGTTGCTCTGATTAACAAATATAGTTACATTGAGATACCATCTCACCTTGGAAAAAATGGTTATTATAAAGAAATCAACCAACAACAAGTGTTGGAGAGGCTGTGGGTAAAAGGAACCCTTCTCCACTGCTGGTGGGAATATAGACCGGTGCAACCATTATGGAAATCAGTATGGAGATTCCTGAAAGAACTAGGACTGGAAATTCCATTCAATCTAGCTATCCCCTTTGTGGGAATTTTCCCAAAAGAACTGAAAACATGATATCATAGTGATATATGTGTGCCCATTTTGTAGCGACATAATTTGTGATAGCCAAATCTTGGAAACAAACAAAATGCCTGTCACCTGAGGAATGGATGAAAAAATACGGTATTTTTATACAATGGAGTATTACTCAGCTATAAAGAAAAACAAACTCAAAGTTTTCATAGGTAAGTGGATACAACTAGAGGCTATACTGATAAGTGAAAAAAAGCAGACCCACATGGGTAAATATTGTATTGTCTCCCTAGTGAAAAACTCAAAAGAAATAAAAACTGAAAGATATAACATACACAGTTAAATGCAAAGAAACAGAAATTAAGGATTTAACAATAAAGAGAGAGAAAGGAGAAAAGTTAGGAAATAAAGTAGGGGAAAAAACATACATACATATTTAAAAGATGGATAAGGCAATAGATCTAAGAATTTCCATCAGGATTTTGAAACTAACAGTTAATTGGTAGAATTCTCACTGTAACTAGCTCTATATGTTGATATCTGTGAACTAAGTAACTTCACTGAGGACAGCAGTGTGTAATACCAAAATGATTCTTCAAATGCCTGTCATCTTGGTCTTCTAAATGTGTACCGTTTCTAATGTCGTATCAATTATTGCTACACTCTCTTTAAAGTAAATTTTTTGAATGATAATGAAAGAAGATGAGAGAAAAGAACAAAAATTTAAGATTTCTTAGAAGCATGTGCGAGGCTTTTAGTTATGATCCATATCTTTGCAAGTTACTGGTCTGTTCAGATTTCTGAATTTTTCATAATTCACCCATAATAGGTGATAGTCATGATAGATAGATAGATAAGAAACTTATCTATAGGTTTTCCAGTATTTTTGTATGTAAGTATTGCAGTGGTCTCATGATGTATCCCATTTCTGAGTTATCTGTTGTGTCTTCTCTTTATTCTACATTTTGTATGTCTCTCCCCTTTTTTTTTTTTTTTTTTTTTTTTTTTTTTTTTTTTTTTTTTTTTTTTTTGTCTCTTTTGAGACAGGGTCTCACTGTGTAGTTCAGGCTGGCCTTAAGCTCACTTTGTAGCTCAGGCTGGTCTCGAACTCACAACAATCCTCCTGCCTCAGCCTCCCTAGTGCTGGGATTACAGGCATGCGCCACCACGCCCGGCCTCTCCCCTTTTTTTCTTTAAAGAGTAGCTAAATATTTGTCATTCTTAGTGATTTACAAAAGGCAAATTAGTTTCCTTAAATTTTTGATCATTTTTCTAATCATTACTTCATTTATTTTTGCTTTGATTTCTGTTATGTAATTTTTGTATTTGTATTTTAAATTGATAAGCTAAGCTGTACATATTTCTGGGTTACAAGTGGTGCTATGATCACACTCTACTTATTTCTCCAAGATATTCCTTTTCTTTGTTTGTTGGCTCTCTCAGCTTGCCCTGAGGGCAGGGATGCTATAGCACATGGTGTTGGGGATGGACCCTGGTCTCCGTGCCTGCCTAACCTTACCTAAGCAGGCACCTTAGGCCGCTGTGCTATCTCTCTGGTACTCGCCCAGATATCCTGAATCAAAATTTGAAGGTAAACTTGATCTTTCCCTTACTATCAGGTTAAATCAGGAATGAAGGTCTATCTAGTCTGCTTTTGAGATAATTTCACACCCACATTTTTCCTCCCAGCGTGGCCCAAAGAAAGGATTTAGGTATCAGGATTGTACACTACTCATTCCAAATCTCAGTTCTAAGCTTTTATACCTAGAGGAACTCAGCAGTTGCTTAATTACTGTGATCTTCTGTTGATAGCTGTAAAATATTCTCCCTCATAGTTGTTACAAGGACTGAACAAAAGAATTATGTAACTCACGTGGCACTGGGCTGAATATTTGCTCCATAAATCTTAGCTTGTTTTCTTCTTATCAGACACCTCTCATTAAGGAATCAATGATGTATTATTCTAAAATATTTTATAGAAGTATTTTACTTTAGCTTTGATAACTTTAACACTTTTCTCACAACTAAGCTATAAGCTCTTTATACTCAGTCAGTGATTTGCTTAACATCTACTTATTTAAGAGAGACTAACTTCAATTTGTTGATTGACATTTCAAATGGATTTGGAAATTTTATCTGTAAGGGGTGTGTTTCCTGATACCTGCCTCCTATGCTTATTCATATCAAGTAGAAGACTAAATGCCTCAAGATTTACAATTTAATGTTAAAGGTAAATGAACAGAGAATATTTGAAAAGGAAGGAGATCAATTAGGTGATTGCCATAAGAGGCCATGGGAGATAAAAGCAAATTTCTGAAATAGAGAATTGAAAATAGAAAAAGAAAACCTGAGAGATACTTAGGTTTCAAGACTTGGGATAGGAAAGAGCCCTTGGAGGATGGTCATTTTTCTTTGCAATCCTACCAAGGATTTTCCTAGAAGAACTGATGACATCACACCACAGCAATATATGTACACTCATGTTTACAGCCGCACAGTTTTCTGTAGTTAAATCTTGGAAGCAACCCAAATGCCCATCAACTGAGGAATGGATAAAAACGATGTGGTATTTTTATACAGTGAGTATTACTCAGCTATGAAAAAAAACAAGGGTTATATAGGTAAATAAACGCAAAGATAGGCTAAACTCATAAGTAAAATAAATCAGACTTGCATGTGCAAACATTGTATTTTCTCATAGTATAAAAACATGAAAGCATAAATAAAATCTGTAAGGTACAATAGATACTGTGAAAGGAAAAGAAACTTTTCAAAGAGAAGGAACAACTGAGATGAGGGAAAGGAGAGAAAGACAGAAAGACAGACAGACAGGAAGGAAAGGAAAGGAAAGGAAAGGAAAGGAAAGGAAAGGAAAGGAAAGGAAAGGAAAGGAAAGGAAAGGAAAGGAAAGGAAAGGAAAGGAAAATATACATACCTGTACACAGGATAGTTTGGATAATTCTACCACTGATTTCTACTGATTTTGCTAAAATTTTTTTCTTCTTTTTAATTTTTTGACCAATTTCGCAAGCTTATACCTCAATTTGTGTGTTTTTTTCTGCAAGTTAGAAGGGAAGGGGTGGTCCCATATAATACCAACATTCGGAGTGCTTGTGAGCTGCTGTTAAGGGGCGGGGCAGATTGCACATGGGAGGACTTTTGGAAGGAAAGAAGAGTTAAACTTTAAAACATTTTAATTCAAGACATACCAGGATGGAAAAGCAACATATAGCCAATATCTACCACAGAAATACTGTGCAGAAAAAGATTTCCAGCAGAGAAAAAAAATATGTAAAAGCCTAAAGGTTAAATAAAAAAAGGTGCACTCTTGTATTCAGCAAGTGGTGTGATAAGACTAGTGCAGGGTGTTTGAGAATACAGCAGAAAATGAGGCTGGAACTGAAGGGCAGAGCTAGGATACATGTGGCTATAACATAAGTAAAAGAAAGGATTCTGGATTCCACCTTGTAAGTAATGGAAGGTTACTCAGTATGTAGGTGATCTCAGATTAGGGGTTCTGTGCAGAAAAAAACACACAAATTGAATTTGGAAGTAGATTTTATTTTAACTTATTTTTGTGTGTATTTGGTATTTTTTTTTTCTTTGTATTTTAGGGAAGGGTCTACAGGGTGTTCTACAAAAAATAAATAAATAAATTAACATACAGTCCTTTATCTATATCCCTTTCTTTGTTTTGTTTTGTCACATATGGGTGTTCCATTGCTGTTAGAGAAGCTGTATTTGGAGAAGTCTTTAAAAGACCTTTCCATACTTGATGTCAGGCTAAAGATTGTAGATACTTAAATTCAGCAAAATAACCCAATATATTCTAATACTCTGTAATAGTAGTGAGTTACCATCACAGCTGGCAATTGTCAGAAGTTGTTGACTTGAGCCTTTTATAACTCAACATATTAATATAGCTCTACTTTTTATACCTTGTGGTTATGCTTTTCTGCTGGATGGTTAAGACCAAGACAAAACAAGACCTATATACCTAAAAATGTAACTTTTGCTACCTGATAGGGTCAGTCAAATCCCCTCAGGATTTGCCCTGGAACCATGTAGAGCACCTTGTGGATTTTCTGTCAGGGTCAGCCATGTGGATGCGTCATGGCTATTGTTTGATCAATTTGCTTTCTGTGAAAGCCTGACAGAATCTTTTCTCTCTAGGTGGTTCTCCTTAGGCACACTGCACATCACTGTTACTTTCCTTTGGGGCCTCATAAATTAAAAAAATTGGGGGCACCACTGAATTACAGGATGTCACAACACAGGTTCTCTTGTGTCCTAAATGCCTCAAGATTTGAGTTAACAACATCATTTGTGTGTGCACTTTTCTGGATCTTGATATTTTAAATTCCATATGTAGACAAGTTCTTCCTTACTGGGTTCAATTAAATTTTCTGCTCTGGATACAGAGCCTTCTTTCTTGTACTTCTTCTCTTACTCCTCCTTTGCTTTCTTCTCCATCTAAAAGAGAATAGAAAAGAGATGACTTTTCATTGATTCAATACCTCATCAAACACCCCCCCCCATTCTCAAGGAGGAGAATTAATTTTCAAAGTCATCCGAGGGATATTCTATAAGTGTTGCAGCCAACAGAGTAAATGTATCACCTTCCTGGTTTTAAGTATCAGAGGGAGATAGTGGAAGACTTCTTCAGGAAGAGACAGTTATGGATTCATTTTCAGATAAGAATTCTCTGGCACAAATTCTGGAGTTCCCATTTCTTCATGACGCCTCCTCCTTTGTTGCAGTTGTACCTGATATAATGATTCTATAATGAGAAGCAGCATGACATTGCCATCTTATGTCTCTGACCCGAATGTGCATATGTTACCAACTGCAAGGGATCTGGGAGTTGAAAACCGGAAGGATTCTATTATCAGGACTACATGCCCTCTATTGCTGCACTAGGAATGCCTTATTGACATTCCTATTCACGTCCAACCCCAGTGTAATTAATCACTGATGCATTTGCTATCCCAAGCTACAAAGATATGTCTTGAAGCCTTTTCAAGTTTCTTCCAAGCTTCTTGCCTTGGCATTTTCCCAAGCTGCTTCTTGAACGGCAAGCTGGTATTTGGAACATATGGCAGTGGTCTGTTTGTGTGTTCGTTAAATCAAGATACCAATGAAAAGAAAGCAGAAAGCTTTCTGTCCTTTAAATGAAATTGTCAATCCAGATATCTGCTGCATTTCCAAAGTCCTGGTCTGAAATGCCTGGCAAAGAGGGCCATGTTATAATGACAAATTAATTCATATCCGACTTTGATCACATCCTGAAAGTTTTCTGACATCAGTTTTCAGTAGTTGCGTTCAGAAATTCAGAATTCACTGTGATGCCTCCTGTCACTAACAACAAAAGCGGGGACCTCTTGCTTTACCTGGAACATCAACCTCTAACTTCAGGCTAGGAGGGGAAAGTTTAAAACTGCTAGTGGTCTGTGTAAATGCACACAATGTTGGTGCGTGGTCCCAACCCAGCAGAAGGGGGCTCTCTTGCCAACATGAGCTCTGTGCACACACAGTGCTGTCGCTACCTCTCTCCCTCATTTTCCCTTGCTCTTTCCTCCTGCCATGTAACATGTCAAAAGCAAATGAAAATTGAGAGGATTCAGCTGAAAATAGAATTGAATTCTATTAGTCGGCCTAATAGTGAAGGTGCATTTGGAAATACAGTGTGGTATAGCTAATGTTTACCACTTGAGTACTCATGCCCCAGGCTCAAAATGCATAATGATGCAAATTAAAACCTAGCAAATGGAGGAGCTGGAATCTCAAAGATAACCATACCTAACGCAGGGTATGACAGAACATCTGCTCTTTAATTAATCTTACGTAAAGACTGAAGCACTGCATTAAGATGCACAGTGTTTATGACAACTGTTTTTGTGTGGTTAACATGCTCCTGGCCTCCCTCATGTAATTGTTGCTGCTTTGTAGCTCACACAAAGCCCAGCCAAACAATCCCCAACAGCCAGAAAGGAAAATATGGGCAGGAAGGGTACTGAGAAGAAGATGATGATTTTAGCATATAAATCAGGCCCATTTCTACTTGCAACCTTCATTCTTTCCTTGTGGGGTTGGATTGTAAGTTAGAAACTTAATTAGGATGTTTTATTTTTTAATGGAAATCAAGTAGATTCATATCTTCACAGATACATTCTTATAAATATATTCATTCAATATATGTGTCTATACATATAATACCTTATGCTTTTCAAAGAGCTTGTATATATTTTATGACAGTTAAAAATGTAGGCATTGAGGGCAAGTTATCTGCTGAATGTAGTGTCTAGCTCTTTCATCTGCAATATCGGATGAGTCACATTTTACTGTGCCTCAGTTTCCTCATCAGTGTAAGGACCTGGTGACAATTCCAACTTTAGATGGTTATTGTGAGGATTGTCTGTTATTGCTATTAGAGTTATCACATATGACACATTAACCATGTGCTAGGCCTAAATGTACTACTTTATTTACATTGATTAACTCTACCTTCCCAATAGTTTTAGCACATAATTAATAAGTTAATATGTGTCAAACTCTTACAACTAGGATGAATATATTATTATAAACATAAATGTTAACTATAGTGGTTATCATTCCTTAATAAGGCAGTTGCAATATATATTATTACTTAACTCTTCCCACCACTTCATAAGCATGAGCTTATTGGGTTTTTTTCACTTTGTAACTGCCAATTAAAGCTCTAATCAGTTAATTCAGGTGCCCAAAGCTGCACAATTGAAGAGTGACAAAATAAGGATACCAGACCCACATCGCCTGCTTTCAAATTTGGTATTTAAGCTTCTTCTTATTCTGAAATTGGAGTGATAGGTTGTTGCAGAAATTGAAGGGGTGAAAAGAACAGAGCAGTTTGAGATTCATTGTAATAATGTGCTCGGCTCAGTCCTACCAGTCAGGCACGCCTGGCTCTAAAGAAAATGGATGTTATCTCAGATGTCAAAACACTTTGCTGTGAATATTACTATGTTGGACACTGGCCATTTTCTAAATTTCAATATTCACTTTTCTTCAGCCACTGTTTTGTATTCCTGTGGTATTTATTCATCTAACATGCTAGTAAAGCTATAGAAAGGAAGAGACGTCGAGGGCTTCATATTTGCTGTGACATGGGGACTATTCCTACTGTTATACCGGTTGGCAGATATTTTCTAGCAGCTGCTTTAAGGATGATACATACAAAATTCATTCACTACTTAGAATTAAGTAGAAGGTAAAAAGGGAACAGCAAAAAAAAAAAAAAAAAAGAAGAAAAATGAAGAGAGAAGTGAGATGCTAATGTTCTATTGACACTGAAATGAATCCTTCAGTGTAAGGATTTCAAAGCCCTGCAAACCATTCTCCCATTTGCTGGGTGAGCTTCATTTAGTGCTATATTTCCCCATGGATATTAAGAGTCTTCCTGAGATGAACACAAGAAGCTAATCACAAACAAACAAAGGGAAGACTGGCAAGGCTTATTCTCAACCACCTTGTTCCTTCCACTGGAGGGGGCTCTCTCAACCCCTTCTCTTAGGATGTGAAAACAAACCAGTTGGGTGTGCTGTCTCCATCTTTTGGCCTTTAGCAGTCTTTGGAACAAAGCAGGGCAGCAGGGCTTCTTGAAGACTTGCTTGGAGAGAGGGAGAGAGAGACTGGATGGAATGTTGAATAAAAATGATAGGTTAGGCTTTAAGCTGAATAAAAATAAGCTATCTGAAGAATATACAGAAATGGCATGCATGCTGCCTGTGGAAAAATTCATTTTTATTTGTCTATGTATAAAGGAGGAAGATAGATAAATTGAAAGGAAAGTACCATTTCTGTAATGCTCATGCTGGTGAGGGATCTGCAAACAATATGAAAATAGCAGCTCTTCCAAAACGATGGCCTTGCTTGAAGTCGAGCCCCCTCTCTTCCCATTTCTAGAACCCCCAACATTTAAAAAAGGGAAAGAGAGAGAAAAAGAGAAAAATTCGAACCTAATGCAGTCACTGAATGGAGAAGACAGTGATCTTTTGTACGTGGCTATAATTAACCAGGCCCATTTCACCATCAGATTATAGAATGGGATGCAGTGTTAAAAAAAGAACTAAAGGAAGAAACCAGGAGAAATGGCCATTTTAATTGCATGTTTATTCTCTCTTCGCTTTTCCAAATTGGTTTAGTTTCCTCTGAGTGGGGTAAGTGCCAGGGTATTCACATGAGCAGGGGGCCAGGGTGGATTCCAACATTTACCAGCATTTGAATTACCTCCGGACGGTTTGGCGGCCTCTAAATTTATACCCTTGAAGGCACAGCCACAAGCCTTCATCTCCTATGGAAGAAACTTGAAAGCATGCCAGGACAGGACCTCCGTTCTCCCTTCTCAGAGTCCTGGCACGTAGAATCACACAAGAAAACAAAAGGCATTTGTGAGGAGCCGTCCAGGAAGAAAGATTAACAATATAAACCGAGGGGGGAAAGAGAAAGAAAAGAAAAAGCCCTTTAAAATGGTTTTGTGCTTATTTTAATAGAACTTGCGCGGTCCCTGAATATCCTCTAATCAAAACCAAATGCTTGTTGCTGTACAGCACTCCGTCTTTGTTCACCGGTAATGCCCACTCCGCTGTGACTGGGGAGGGGACCCGGCTGGCTGGCTTATCTTTCCACCAGGAATAAACAATGTTGTCCTCAAGGTTAGGCCACACCACTGCCTTGAAAACGTGAAGAAAAGCCTCATCGGCAGCTGGACCCTGTTCTCCAGCCATCCCAAATACCTGACGAAAAACCCTAAAATTTTTTCTTCTTGCTTTTGGTTGTGAAATTTGTCAGGTAACCAGAATAGAAGAAAGGAGCTACTTCTTTTCTTCCTTCCATTTCTGTCTCTCCTTTACCCTGTCATTCCATCTGCTCTCTATCTGGTTGCATTTCTCCTTCTTTCTCCACTCTTTCCCCTCACATCTTCTTTCTCTACCTCTCTGTCCCTCTATCGGTTTCTGATTCAATTCAGAAAATCGGTCAGCTTTCGACTTGATTGGCTGATGGTGACTGACCTTGACTTGATGTGGCTGGAAGGATTTCAGCCCCAGTTTTATCGAGATTAGCTTTTTATATGCACAGAAGTACCCAACCAAGTAGCTCCTCTCCTCATCTTTCACCTTAGACTTGCTGCTTTCTCTTCTAATTTCTCAAACAACAGGGAGAAAATAAACAGAATGATGTGATGGCTATGGCGATATGACTTTTACTACAGGGCAGGAGGGATGAAGCCATAATCTAGTCCTGGGCTCAGGATCAATGTCTTTGGATTGTACTGGGCAATGTTATTAAGGGAGTCTATAGCATGTTTTGTTTTTAACGCCAGACAATTCTTTTCAAATGCTTAGGGGGTGTGCAAGGCATCCTGCAAGGGGGGAATGGGAAAGAGGCAACCCAGACACACAGGATCTGCACCTTTTCATGTCACCCCCCAGCTCCTTGCAGCACAAATTGACTTTGTAAGATTGGCTCTGAAAATGAATACCCAGGACATCTCTCTGTGTTACTTTCCTGTGAAATTACTTCTCTGAATGAAAATATTGAATTCCTTTGAAAGCAAGTAGTATAATATCTCTGGAAATGAAAATCCTGTGGAAATCACAAAGGAAAGAAGACTGAAGAATATGAAAGCTTTATATCTCTAAATGTTAGCCAGGCCCAGCACATTTTTTTTCCTTTACAATAATCATAACTGCTCTTTCTGATGTTGTTACACTGGGTGCTGGAATCTGCTAGATGCTTCTACTGTGGAGTTATGTTTTATCTACAATAAACAGCCAATATCATTATCTTAATTTACTGCAATATTTATATGCACTCGGCACTTTTATGGTCACTTGCTTAGCAAGTCTGACCTGCAGAATTTTCCTTGTCTCAAGGGGAATGTATTGACTTACCGCCAGGCGTCTGGCAGTCACAGACAGGGCCTCTGTTGGGCTGGCAGATGAACAACGCAGGCCCTTCCGAGGTGCAGCGGCTTGGAAGACAGTCTTCTCACACAGCCTCAGCTATCTGGTTGCTCACCATTATCCCTTAGATCATTTTGAGAGGGACGATCTCCACCTTCCTTGTTATGTTGACAGGTTCTCCTACTGTAGAGAGAATTTCCTGAAAATAAAGGCACTCTATAAAACTGTTTCCATCTCTCACTCATGCAAGTCCATCTAGGCTTTATTGGTTGAAGCACTGCATATTACATGTAGTGTCATTAATTCTTTCTTTATCTTTAAAGAGCAGGTGTCAACTGCTGAGTGAATAAATTATAAAATCCCTCTCTTAGCTTCTCCCCAGATCAGTATAAAAGCAGTCAGGGAAGGGGGAAACTTGTTCTAAGGGGAGGATTAGAAAGGCCAGTCAAGGTAAAGTGATTCCCAAAAACTATTAGCTTTCTATAAAGGTGAGCCAGCTTCTGTCCAGATGGAATGTCGGGGTGGCCTGACAACTGAGAGGGGCTGAGGATTGGATGGCTGAGAGTCTGTCAGCCATGTTTGAGAGATGTGGAGAGCGAACATGTGCTGAGCCAATAACTCCACTTCCAAAAGCCTTAGAAAGCCTGGAGAGGCTTCTGATTTGCGAATAAGTAAAGTGAGGATGGTGATTCTTGGGAAATGGTCCCTCATCCCTAAAAATTGATGTCATGTCCCTTCATTTGATCTGTAGATAAAATCTCGGCCACTTATTTAATCATAATCACAGTTGTAGCATTGATAGGAGCTTTGTAAATTCTTAAAACAGGGCTTGATGGTGTTCAGTGTGGTGCTGTGTTAGGGTCCAAACACTACCTAAATGGCTATAAGGATGAGAATTTCTATAGGCACAGCAAAACATGGACCTGGTTTACATTGTTTTTAGCACTTAGATGAAGACATTGCTATGGGTATAGATGACATGAAGTTGGAAAGAATTGTAAGGAATACATTTTATATTAAAATTAGATACCGAGTTTTAGGTCAGGAAAAATACTCTAGATGATGCCATAACTGGGGATAGGTGTCAGTATACATTTTTGCAAACCCATAACATGTACAAGAGTGAATCCAAATGTAGGCTGTGGACTGTGAATGATAATGATGTGTCAGGATAGGTTCACCAATTGTAACAAACGTATCAGTGCGAAAAGGATGGGGGTGTTGATAATGGAGACTATGGACATGCTGGTGGCAGAGCTATGTGGGAAACCACTGGATGCTCCTCAGTTTTTCCGCAAATGTGGAACTATTATTAAAAATAAAAATTTCTAAAAGGAAGAGAAAGGCTGATTTCCATGTACCTGAGATGGTGAAAAATTGGGGAGTGAGTATACAATTTTAATTTGAGACTATGCAAAAGCTATACTGAAGGAAGGTGTGATGGTTGAAAAACAGTATGATTTTACTTACTACCACTCGATTATTTACTCAAAAGTATCTAACATGGTAATAGGTATATTTTGCCATAGTAAAAAAGTAAGCCAAGTGTCTTAGTTCACTCTTCTCTCGTTGCTGGGACAAATACCTGGCTCTCAAAATGAAGAAAGGAAAAGGTTTATTTGTCTGACAGTTACTGCAGGTTTCAATCCGTACTCAGCTGGCTCCAAGGCAGAGGGACACATAAGGGGCAGCACTTTATGGCTGCAGAAGGCAGCGCAACAACAAGAGCAAAAGGGAGGAGTAACCGCAACAGTGGCTATAGAAAGTCTTGCCCCCTTATGTTGCATTCGGATTACCTGACCCAGGCTCAGAGTAGCACTCACACCCATAATCCCAGGAGCACTTACTCCCACAAACTCTGCAGCACTCACAGCCATTAGCCCAGGGGATCAGGAATTAATCACAAACTCTAGAAGTCTGCCCCATGATTGCATGAAGCTTTGGGGGGAAAACTGGACAGAAACCATAACACCAAGTTTCCTCATTTGCCTGATAACAAGTATAAAAATACTCTTACAAACTAAAGGTTGAAATTTAATATGAAAATGAAAGTTCAATATTTGAATATGAACATGGATTAATATGAATTTAAATTTGATTGGGGTAAATGTAATGCATATGAAAAGCTCCTGATTATTCTAGCCCTATGCAAAAATTGTCCAGAGGATGATTTTCAGCCTAAGTCAATCTCTTCAAAGGTGTTCTGCATCATTCCTTAGGATACCCAAAATCTATTTTTTATATTTCTCTAAAAGACCTCATAATTATATCCTAAATTTATATGTGTTGCTCTACAATTTTATATGCTCACATGTTATAGCAGATGTTTGATGCTCGAAAATATGCATGGGCTGCACTGAGTTGCTGAACTGTGTGGGTACGGTTGTTCCCTGTGTAGTCCGTGCTTCCTGTATTTTGTTCACGGTGTAGTCCACACTTCCTGTGTTTTGTTCCCTGTGTAGTCCGTGCTTCCTGTATTTTAAGCACTTCTTCCCTAGAGCTTCTTTATTATATTGTCATTTATAGAAACACTTCATTTAGTAACTAGCAGCAATTAATGTCCTAAGTCAAACTTCTGATAGTTTTTTAAATAAGTATTTTAAAGGCCTTTTGAGCAAATAAAATTTGGTATTATTAGTCTTTCTTTAATATACACTTACAATTCCAAAATCAAATGAGTTTAATCAAAAGATTAAAAACCCTACTGTGCACACATTCCCTTGACATGACCTTGGTTAAACTCTTCAGGAAGGATGTTAGACAAACATAAACATGCCCTGAGTAAGTTTCGAATGAAATAAGACATGGAAGGGAGGTATGGCACTTAGGCACTTATAAAATTTCTCTATCTATATTTAATCTGTAGTTTTATAAAGGTAGATTCATTTAATAGGTACACAGGGTGATAGGTAGATGAACAGAGAATGAATTGGAGTGAATAAATTAGCTTTCCTGGTGCTAACATGGGGTTGATAGCTATGAATCATATCTGATCTTTAAATTTTCTTATGTTTTAAAAAGTTAAAAATTGCTAACAGTAAAGTGGCACCACCATTGTTCTTTATTGCTGTAAAACTCCAAGCAATGCATTAATAAAAGAAAGAAAAATCAGTGCAGAAGGACACAAACCCTGCAGAAACGCCTTTCACTTGACAGGCATATGTGACATGCTAGAGGTGAAGCACACGTTCTGCAACTTTCACTCACTGCAGCTAAGGCTGCCAGACACACTGTACCCACGAACCACAGTACTTGACCCAAGTGATGGAATATATTACTCTACTATGCCTCCAAATGTTCTAAACAAAATTATGTAAAATACAAATATGCATAATCCTAGAAAAGGCTGTATAAATGCTTATAAATGCAATAATTGATCCATGAAATATTTATTTTCACTTCTCCAGGTTTTAATATTAGGAATGGCCTCTTGGATTCAGTATCTGTTCCCTAATGCTTTTAACAACCAACAGTACACATAGAATTCTAGCATTGACACCCAATAGGTTAGTTACTTTGATCCTTTTGCTGAAATAAAACAACCATCACCCAAATTTAAAGGAGGAAAGGTTTATTAAGCTCATGGTTTATAGAGGTTTCAGGTCATAATCAGCTGGTCCCAAGATAGAGTGGCACAAGGCAGAGGGGCCATAGATCATGGTTGCAGGACACAATAAAAGCAACAAGCTAGGAGAGTGACAAGCCTCTTTCTATCCCTTATAATGTATGAAAGCTACACACCATAGTGTGACACTTATACCTTAAACCTAGCAGTAGACTGAGTCAATCACAAGCTGTAAATTCAGCTGTCTCTGAAAAGCCCATCCCCCAGAACAGCCTTTGGGAGAACATGAACATGCAAACTAGAATATTCCACCCCTGGTCCCCCCAAAACTCATGTACATTCCTTCATGCAAAAGGTGTTTAGTCCTCCTCTAAGTATTGCCAAAGTCCAAAGAGTTTCAGCATTCCTGAAGAGTCCAAGTCCCAAGTCATCTCTGAGACTTAAGGCAAACTCTTATTTGTGAACCCCTGTACCAATGCAAAGAAAGCTAGACCCTTCCAGTATTCAATGGCGCAAGATAGAAATTTCCATTCTGAAAGTCATGAATGACACCAAAAATAAGTTCAAAATCCTGCAGGGAAAACATTAATCCATGTAGTGTCATGTGGCGCATCCAAGACAAAAGGCATGGGCAGCTCCATTACTGTGGTACATCCTTTCGTTGTAACTCTCACAGCTTCTCGTCTGGGCCTTTTCTGCTCCCTCCTTGCAAATTTCCTCTGGGGACCATGTTCACGGCTTCTCCAAACTTCAGAGGTCTCCAGAACCTCCTACTTGCAACTTTACACACTACCCTCTAAGAGGCACATTGCCTGCTCTCCAAGGCCTTCTGAATTCCAAGTGGAAGCCTTTCTGCCAGCACAATTGCTGCATTCTGTATGTTCCTAAAAACAACTCCATGTGGATAAACTCCAGTTTCTGCACTCAGCAGGAGCACTAGCCAGGCTTTCCTCTCTCTTGACTGTAGGAATCCAGTGCCTGGATTGCTGAGTGCTCTGAATCTGATTCTGAGAAACAGTTTCTCCAGGATCCTGTCATTCTGGAACATGCTGCTCTGCAGCTTTCTTCTCAAAGAAAAGTCTTCCAGTTTTACAATTTTGAAACTGCAAAGGGTAGATTCTTGCTGCTTCTTGGGATGCACTCAGGCCATCTTTTCTATTCTTTATTCCTTCTCAGCAAGCAAGATCTACTCTGTTTTATCTTTGTGGTCTATAACTTTACTGGAGCTTACTTTTTGGACAAACTCAGAATATTTTAAATCATCCTGCTGAGCTCTTTGTTTTTGTTTCTCAACATAAATTTGGCTAAAAGCCACCAAGAGTAACTATTCCATTACCTCAACATTGGACTGCCTTGAAATTTATTCTTCCAAATTAATTAGTCTGCTGCCCTTAATTTCAGGCAAGGTCTCAGGACACAAGCAAAATGTTGAACTTTCTGCCAAGATAGCATGGCAAGAAGAAGCCTCTTTCTGTCCCTTATAAGGTATACGTGCTACTCACCCTAGGACTTGTATAGCAATCACATCCTTAGTCCCAGCATTGAACCACGAACAAATCATACACTCTAGTTGCAGCTACTTGTGAAAAACCTTCCCTTCATAACTGCATGAGATTTTGCTGGGACATCTATACAGAAACTATAAAACTAAAGCTGTTGTTATTCTTAACTAATTAGTAGCAAATACATTATTTACTAGAGCATGTGCTTTGCATTGTTTGGAAGATATACGTATCAAGCATTTCCTTCCATATCGACCTGCCTCCTTTCCTCTGGGACAGATGCAGAGAAGCAAGTGAAAAAAAAGACATACAAAACAATTATCAGCACATGGTATGGTCAGTGCTATCTGAAATGTATGTATTGAATTTCAAGGGGACACAGACTTGAAAGTAGATAGGATTTCCTAAATGAGGTAGTGACTAGGTGAGTTTGAAGCTAGCATGTTATTTTCAGAGTTTAAATGAAATGTTAAGCAGTAGATGATTTTTTTTCTAAACTTTGCTTCAAAGCAAAGCTGCAAAGAGCTAAAATTTTGTGGAAAAGTTAGATTATTTCTTCTTACTCTTTGCTAATTTTCATTACAAATCAATCTGAAAAACCCAAAAGTGAATTGAGCTGGTTACTCCATTCAATTATTTAAAAAAGAAAAATAGGATTTTCTCATGTGGACTATTGCCCAAATAAAGAAAAATTCATGTTTTCTAATGGTGTGCTGCTTGAAAATCTCCCTTGTATAAGGCAATTGTACTATTTTGTTCTGTAGAAAATCAGGTGTGTGTATGGGTGGTAGTATAGGTACTTCTAACCATGTAACTAATTCCTATTCATGAAGATTCTGGAGAGACAAATTATATGCTATATGGGGAAGAAACAGCAATTGAATATTTAATATTATGTATCTAAAGATTTGAATTTGATACATTAAGTGTGGCTCATGACCACTTGCTTCTGTGGAGTATGGGAATGACGTGGTCAAGGTGAGCAGGGAGATGTACTGGAGGGTAAAGTGACAAAGGCTCAAGTACTGTTTATTAATAGCATAATCTTTTATTGATATTAAACCTCTAGGACTGACTTTCCATATCAATTCAAGGTAAAGGGGACAGGTTTATAATAGAGTATCTCCTGGCTGGGGAGATGGCTCAGTGGAATAAGTGCTTCTCTGGCAAGCTCAAGGGCCTGAGTTTAATCCCTGATTCCGCAAAAAAAAAAAAAAAAAAAAAACACAATGCATATAATAGAGTATCTCAAATAGTCTATCCAGTTTAAAAATTTTAACGAAATAGTCAAAAGACAATTCAATTTATTTCTTACACCCATTATATACTTGTCTTTTATGAAATTATATATATATGTGCATATATATATTTATATAAAATGCATATAATTATCATTTCTGGATACTCATGTTTCTCTCTCTATATATATATAGCATTATATATATAGAGAGAGACAGAGATATGAGTATCCAGAAATGATGTAGAAAGAATGTATATTATACCCTACCACTAAAACAGATTCACTATTTATTATTCTTGCATTTATAGCCTTATAGTCACACTCATCTCTTACCTTATACTCTTAGAAAGTTCTAAAGCTCAGAAATTCCATATTAAAATTTAGTCCATCCTTTAAGTAAAGGCACCATCTCCATGAGTCATGTCCAATTGCCTCTTTCTACAAGTGATCTTGACTCCATAGATTTCTGTTTTTGTAATGCTTGCCCAATTTCTGTTTCACCTTAGATTTGCCTAAGTATCTGTTTTTATACAGAAAAGGGGTGATATCTCAGTAAAATCTGTGATCCCGTAGCTTACAAGTGATCTTAGAACACAGTGGGCAATCAGTTTATGCTAGTGGAACAGAATCAGGGAAGTACTTTAAAGAACATTCATTCAGAGTGAAAGTCTAAGCCCACACATCGGTACAAGGATCTTCTGATCTTCCTCTCTCATTGTTCCAACCATATTGGTCACTTCTTGTTTTTGGAACCATTCTACACCTCTTCCTGTTGTGAGGCATTTATGCCAATCATTTCCTAGCCTCCCTGGTGTTCCCTAAAAACAGCTTACCTTATTGTTTCACTCTAGTGGATTTCTGCTCAGTAAGAAAATTCATAACTACTCTGTTTAAGGCAATTTTATGGAACTCCCTCTTCCTGCTTTTTTTTTCTCCATAACATTCACAATAATCTAATTCATTGCCACAACCAAAATTGGAATGTGGACAGGGATGAGCCTTGTACTATCTTTGTCTGCAATGCCTAGAGCTACACCTGTTGGATGGTGAACCTCACTGTCTGCTTATTCTCATCCATCTACTGAAGTTTCTTTAAACTCAGGCCAGTTTGCAACTAGCACTGCAGTTTTGCTTCTAGAAATTGACATCTATACATGCAAAAGCCACAGACTCTCCTCTACTGTAGACCTCAGTTAAGAACCTCTGAACTAATGGATGTAGAAGTTCAGAACCAATGTGCTAGGCAAGAATAACTGATAGCCTCAAATGAAAAGAGCAAAGTAAATAACTGAAGAAAAAGTATGTGTGTTTTTGCAGAGGATATCAAAATCAGAAATAGATTTGAATGGTACCCATTAATTTGAGAATAAATGCAAGTCTAAGAGAGGGCTCATTCCCTGTGCTTACTTGGCTATGTAGTTCAAATGAGACTCAAGTATATACAGAAGCTTTATTAAGATTCCATTCAAAAATGATTTGAAAGAGCTCTCTGCATTCTACTCTTAGGATGTTTATTTTAACAACATGGATCTTATTTAGTCCATGTTAATAGAAGAGACATTTGCAATTATCCATCAAATTTTATTTCAATATTGTATAAGAATTTCATATGCACACATTAAAATTTGATCTGTATTTCAAATCAATAGTACTTTATCCACTTTGGTTAGAATAGTTCTATCTCCCACCATCCTTCTTTTTCCCTTTGCTTTCCCAGAACAGGTGAGTGACCCCAGGGCCTTCATACTGAGCTACATATACTGCCTATTTGTATGGTTTTAGTATTGACATAGGGTCTTGCTAAGTTACTAAGTTGCCTGGGATGGGCTCAGACTTGTAATTTTCTTGCCTCAGCCTCCCAGAGCTGTTGGGATTATAAATGTGACACCCCATGTGTAGCTAGAATGATCCTTATTTATTCATACACCTAATAAGTTGGGAGGAACTTTTGGCCTCCTAATGTGAGGTCCTATCCTGTTCTGAGTTTTGTTTGCTTTTCTCTCTCTTTTTTTAATTAGTGTATATTTACAGTTACGTTTATTTTGGGGAAGGGGTCAAACTCATATCACACCTTAATCATTTTACTTCCCCTTACCTTCTGCTACCTCCTATCTCTTCGGTCCTCAGATCCCTTTCTCATTTCATGAAGCCTACTTTTGTATTTCCTAACATCTCTTTCTTAATTGTAAACAGGCTGATCAAATGGCCCTGATCAAGTGGGCCATATTCGTTACTTGGTTGCTCATATTGTAAACTGCAAATAGACAAAGCTTTTAAAATGTGTGATACAGGAATGAAATAGAAGAGGAAATCATTCGTTTTAAATGCATTGGTTGGCCAGACACTTTCTGAGCATCTGTGACATGCTAGTACTGCCCCAGACTGTAGACTATAAAGGTAACTAAGGCAAGCTTCCTGCCCTCAGGGAGTCAATGTCTAGGTTTTGAGTCTGTACGACTGGCAAAAAAAAAAAAAAGAAGAAAAATGGAAAGGGCATTCATTGGGTGAGAAAAGATTAGAGGTTAAGACATGGGCTTGTTCAATTTAAGAGTACAGCAACAAATCTAAATGGCCCCACTGTATTTTTGAAAAATCTGTGTTTCATGGAGAGAAAGCAGTAAATAATAAAGATCCGAAGTCTGTTTTCTATTGGGAAATATACATTTGATACTTCAGGATGGGAATTTTTTTTAAGGTTAGGACTTCTTGCCAAGTTTCTGCTTAGGAATTCTGAACTGAACTTCAAATGTTTAGGGGCTTCTGTTTTAAACATATTTGGAGTTGGGGCTTCTTGTTCAAGGAAGAAAACCCCTTTCAGTACATCAAAGAGCTGAAAAAAAAAAAAAAAGACAGTGTGTTGACACTTTGTGTGCAAGCAAGAAAACCAGAAAGATTATCTGTGTAGCACACACACATTTCAAAGTGGGAGGCAGGGATTCTGGGGACAGACTCATGCTCTTGTAGCACCAAATACTTGGGAAGTGATTTAACGCATTCATTGTACTTACAACCGACCTGACTCGCCCAGCAATTTCAAGCTGAGTTCTCTAGGATACTTCCTCTGGTGAGTGACCTTTAGATAAAGTAGAAGGCTTCATAGTGCTGTGTTCAGGTGAGAGGAGTCAAGAATAGGAAGCAGAGGGCAAAACCTTCCCAAAACATCACAAGCCATTTGACCCAGGACCTTGGTAAACACTGCTGAAAAATTCAGTTTGAAACACAATGGTTAGGTGCTCAGGGAGGGGAGACAAAAGATTGTCTGTGACCATCCTACTAAAAACCTTGAAAAGAGGATGCAGAGTGAAATCCATACTTTCAAAAGGTTAACCCACTGTTAATTTCTTGGTAGAAAAGCATGGGAGTTAAATTGGTGCAGACCTCATCTAGAGTTCCAGCTTCACCCCTTAGGAGCTGGGTAACCTCTAGCAACTTTAATGTGGGTCCTTACGGCTCTGTTTTTATCATTTGAATAATGGAAGCCACAGCACTAACCTCATTAGATTGTTGCTTAAATCAGTGGATTTTGGACATAAGGTGTCTAGCAGATTATCCAATGCTTATAAAAAGCTGAGTAAACGTTTTTTATTCCCTTCTTGCCACCCTGTTTTTTCTCTTCCCATGTAGGATGAAATAAGCTTAAGACTAGTTTTGGTCGAGGTAAAGTTTTCATGACATCAAGGAGATAGCAATTAATATACAGGTTTTTGATCTCTAACCCCTTGGTATGTGACCCGAGGCAAGTCACTTGGCCTTTTCACCTCTGTTTTCTCAACTACAGATTGAGGATAAGTTTGGAGTTTACAAATTTTTGTAAATTGCAGTGAAAGGGGAAGTTTAACTGCTGGGGAGGAATAAGCAGAGCAGCAGAATCATTGTTCGCTTTGGAGTTAGATTTTCAAGTTCCAACACAGAGTTCAAAAGTTACTTGTGTGGTTTTGAGCTAGTTATGAAATACCATTGTGTCTAAGTTTCCTTATGAATAGGAATTATAATAGTTCATGTTATATATATATATATATATATATATATATATATATATATATATATATATAAAGAGAAATGGAAGAATACTTGCAAAACACTTAGCACGTGCCTTTCATAGGGTAAGCTCTCAATTCATAGTTGATTCTAGTTATATCAAAGAACACAGCTGGAAAACTCACAACTTATAACCAAGAAGGAAGATTGAATTAGAGCGGAAATCTTTGGAATTACGATCCAAAGATTTGGATATTGAGATCTTGAATAGACCTGTCAAATTTTTCCCCATATAGTGAGATATAGACTACTGGCTTGTCTAAGTATTTGGGGACTCTTTGGGGAACAACGTATTTTGTTATCAGAATAACTCAATCTTCGGAATCTCTCTCTGTGGTTGACCTTCACAGGACTAGATGGATCTGCAATCAGCACCTCTTGGAAGAGCGCTAACAACTTCTCTAGTATAGAATAGTTTAACATATAGTTCCAGGAATTTGCCCTGTGTTAATCAACAATTTCAAACATTGAAAGCATAGAAGATTCTAATTCTATTGTTGGGTTACTACAGTCTGCTATACTATGGTTCCACTTTTATTACTCAAATAACCTCGCACCCAATTCAAAACTGAACTGAATTGGAAGAGTTATTAACTGCATTCCTTTGCTGCTACCTTACTAGGGGCAAAGTTGAAGTCCTTAGCATTGCTATGAATGATAAATCCATCTCCTGGCTGTTCTACATGCTGGTGTCTAGAAACCCCACAAAGTATTTCCAAAGGATGAGGGAAGGGAGAAAAACTTTGACAACCAGCAGTTTGTCAAAGCAAACAAGGTATAGTAAGGGCAACTGCAAGACTATATTTATTTATTTATTTATTTATTTATTCATTTATTTTTATTTTATTAAAATACAAATGTCAATCAGACAGTATCAAGACACCTTAACCATACACATTCGATGAATTAATACATTGCAAACTGTTTTCATAATGTTTTGGTATTGTACAAGGTGCATACATGATATTATATTTACAGATATTATTTTAGCAGATATCTCTTATTAGTGAATGAAGAGTGTAATTGCTTACTTATCTTATTTTTTATACCTGAATTATATCAAAAATTCAATAATTATTTACCTAGTGGATGACCATAGCACTAAAAGCCGACATAATATCCTGTCCAACCACCATTAGTGCAGATCTTGCCTCTCATAGAATTATGTAGAAGCACAGCGTTATCTATCCCAACTGTACTGTCTATACACACACATCATGAT
>PVKA01004673.1:0-83567 GCA_004027165.1 Ctenomys sociabilis
TATGCACCTTGTACAATACCAAAACATGAAAACAGTTTGCAATGTATTAATTCATCGAAAGTGTATGGTTAAGGTGTCTTGAAACTGTCTGATTGACATTTGTATTTTAATAAAATAAAAATAAATGAAAAAATAAATAAATAAATAAACTTCAGGGTCCACCAATATAATCTTTTTCCTCTTAATCATGGGACTCTTATGAATGCACAGCAACTTTATAGACTGGATGTGTCATCCTATCACCATGTTGATAGCTGTAAGTAAGACTATTACATGTCCCCAAAGATAAAAGACACAGTGCCGGAGGAACTACCTGGGTAACTGGAATAAACTGTTACTGCATGCTCTACCAAAAGCTAATGGAATGGTGGCTCTAAACTGTCTGTCTGACCATGTTATTTTTTTGTTGCCCAGTAGTCACGAGTTTTCTATCACACTCAGGGTTCAGCTAAGCACGGCTGTCTGCTCCTTCTCTTTTGGTGATTTAGCCTCAATTCTGAGACTGTGCAGTCTGCTGTTGAGCCAGCTGTCCTCAAGAAAACTGATCCACACTCTACTGCTATTGCACCATTTCATGTTCTTGGTTCACGCGAAAGCTTTCTTCAGTGTCCACTTGGTGAAAGCCAAAAGCTCCCACAACTGTCCCTTTAGCATGGCTTTTCTGAAACTAGAATGGAGCCAATCCTGCAAAGTTCAACAAACCCAAATCATTTTTGACTGGGCTTGTAAATATTCTGATGGCTTTAGTGAATATACTATTTTGAAATATATATATATATATATATATATATATATATATGCGCAAAATAGCATAGATGTACTGCTACTTCTTCTTAGTCCAATGAAAAGTTTGAAATAATAGTGTTTAGACAAGATATCATGTCTGCGTCTTATGCTATGAATAACTATATGCAGACAACAATATGCAGTATATTATTGTAACTGTACTACTAACCTGTTTTAAAATGGTCTTGTTGATATTTCTTTCTCAATAAAATTAATTTAAAAAGATTTAGGAGAATAATATTCTAATATTTGATAATGATGATACTTCATTTTCCTACATTTCTATTACAAAACTCAGCAAGGACTGATATTTTAATAAAATAATATGTCTTTGTTGTCCATTAAGTTAATATAATTAATATAAATACATAGTATATACATATAATTGTATATGCATAATATATTATATATACACATATATCTCTGTATCATTAAGTTGATAATTGAATATAAATATGAGAGCTATTTTTTAAATATTTCATACTTTCTTACTGTCTCTGATGTTTATTTTACCTTACATTCCAAATTCAAAGGTGAAATATAATTTAAAGATATCTGTAACAATGTTTATATGTTAGTTTTTAAATACTTTGCCCCATCCTTAAGCAAGAATTTTTATTTTAGCTGCAAACATTTATAAGAGTTTGTTCTTTTTTATTCAGAATACATGCTGTGTGATTTTTAAATGTCAGTGCAGGAGAAATCTTACGCATTGGCAAGGATTAGATTCACCCACATCCTCTTAAATATAAGATCTATACCAAAAATAAGTAAATCAGAATATTCTTAGCTTTTTTAGTCACTGCTGAGGCTTTCCACAGAATTACCTCTGGTGGATTCCATCTTCACTGTTGAGTTCACACTGTTGAGCACCATGGATAATGTTATGCCAATCCCAATCCCAATTTTGGATGATTACAGGTTGTTCTGAATTGTTCTCGTTATGGTGTGTGGGGTGTGTGTGTGTGTGTGGTGGGGAGGCTTCAAATAGATACTACGATATTTTTCTCCCACCTTTTATTCTACTTAAGTTTCAGAATTATAACTTAAAATGGACTATAAATAAATAGTGCTGCAAAAGCCTAAGAATTTAAATTTTTTTGTATTACAAAAGAATTTTGCTTTGTTGAAACATGAGAATACAGCTGGTCACATATTTGGAACCCAAACTCAATCAAGCATGAGTTCCACGAGAAAAAAAAAAATTGGTTTTTAAGAAGCAATAGATTCTGTTAAAAATGAAAAGATAACAAATCACAGGTGAGTAAAGTGACCCCTAGGTGAGCCCCTCAAGAGCTCCGAGGAGCGTTATATTCTCCACAGAACATCAGCTCTGCTACTAGTTTCCTGTAAGACATAAAAATGTTAACATTTGACCTTCCTCCCCCACATACACAGACACCATTTTCTGAGTCCTTCTTCGCAAATGGGAGATGGGGAGAGAAAGAGAGAGAGAGAGAGAGAGAGAGAGAGAGAGAGAGAGAGAGAGAGAGAGAGAGAGACAGAAAGAGACAGAGAAGGAAAGGGAGGAGGAGAACCGTGTTTAATTCCTCATTTAACTTCCAAGATCTACCTTTGCACCACACAATCTGTAAAAATGTGGTGTTCTCAGATTGTGCTCTGTACTATTAATTTGTGTCCCTCCTGTAAATCTTCTCCAGTTTCAGACACAAGATGTTGAGTTCTCAGAATGTGTACTAGCACTTCCAATATTTGGGTGAAAATTGGAAAGGCTGCTCTTGATTGCTAGTTAATAATTCGGTTGATATATCCATTTGATATATCCATTGTCTTTTATGTTGCCCCTATTTATTTGTGCACTAGCTCTCAGTATTTCCACATGGAAATCCTATCAGATTCCATAGTATGCTCATTAGAAGAATTTGAAGTAAAGCAGTGCTATTAAAAGCTAGAATTTGATAGCAAATATGTCACAAAAGTGAAAACCTTATGTTAACATACCAATTTTATTAGTTCCTCTTGCTGCGTCTAATCAGTTAGCTATATTTTCTTTTGCTTCACCTGAACATCTTGTGTGAATTTATATTGACTCTGTATTATAGATCGCCTGTAAGCAAAGACCAGCTGGTCCATTCTCTCAGGTTGTAGAAGAGCAAATTCTCTTACACAGAGAAAGGTGAAAGTTATCGCCCGAAGGTTCACATTGTTGTGAAAAAGTAATTCTGTGTGCAGTAGTACAGCGCCCCAAACTCCAAAGTATTAAAGTTCCACTATGTAAAGTCCTATAAAACATAGATTATAATACTAGTAGAATAAGCAATTGACATTAAATGCCATTATTTCTCAACATGTTTTGTTCAAAATAAAATTTCAATGAGTAATCTGAGATTTAAAAATTTTTTCTTAATTTTAGACAAGTTATTTTCTCAGTAGGAAAACACTCCAAACAATAATCAGGCAGAAAAATATATGAATTATTCAATGTGTATATTAATAATAGCATAACCTCATATTTATAGGAAAGTGTAATATAAACAGAAATAGCTTGCTAATTTTTTCAATTTAACGTATAATAATATAATAAATTATATTCATATAACATTTAAGTTATTGTAGTTGCCTGCATGTGATATAAAGCACAAAAAAATCAATTTAAGAATATTATATTTGAGCATGCATTAGCTTGTTAGTTTACCAGTTAGTAGATCTAGTAACCGAATATCTATGATCTAGTAACCAGATATCTATGAATTACCAGAAGAAATGGAAAATGTGCATATGTATTCAGTTGGTTGTTTATCAAAGAGTCACTTAATGTCTCCCAATAGACCTCTATATCACATTGAAATCCACTATTTTACAGATTTCAAAGGTCTTCAACTCCTTTCTTTTCTCTTCTTAGTATAACTTTTCTCAGAAACCTAATCGAACTAATTGCAGTTACTGATTCACTCTATGTAAAACGGCATGGGTGGAAGTTGATTGAAATTGGTTCTGTATAGCTACATTAAAATAGTGAAACAAGATGACTGTATACATCCAAAAGTAATGGATGAGTAATTGTGCAAGAAAATTCCACATATGTTACTCTTTTCACTATTTTCTTTTCTCAGAACTTCATTTATGTGAATTAAAGTCTTTAGATGAATTTTAAGATCCCTTTATTTTCCCTTTCATTTTAAATACTAGGCAAATTGAGAAAAGAATTGAATTGTTTCTGTGAAACAGAGATTTATAACTCCCTTATTGGAGTTATCATTGTCCATGAGGATTATTTTACATTGGGAATAAGTTTAAGGGGAAAAAAAGGAAGAACACCTAGTTCTGGGATTTATAGTATAGTCAGTAATGTAACTCCATAATGTTTATTACTGGGTAACTGAGAAACACTTTTGAATGATTTCTTTAAAGAAAGTACAAAGTAAAAATTAAAACAGAAAAAAATTACAAGTGATGAGATTTTCACTTAACAAGAAATATGAACTTTAGAATATTTATTGTAATATAGTGTTGTCTCTCAACCAGTTATTCATATCAGAAGATATATGCATGTAAAATTGGAATAATAAAGAAAAAATGAAGTAAATGTAAGAGAAATTAAGACGACAAAAAAGAAAACCAATTGAATAAAGCATTAATTGTTTCTTTCCCTAGACCAGCAGAAGAACACAGCACAGTTGTCCAAACCATCCTACTTACATACACAAATAAATCTCTTTTCTCCACTCGCTCTCCTGTCCTCCTCAACCCAGTAACTCTTTCCTTTTGAAGCAGTTCATTCCCTTTTACCAATGTCTATATCTGAATGATAGTTAAAAATTTTATTTTATGCTGGCCCTGCCCACAGGCAAACTAAGCCAGCCCCTGAGACAGGATATGGTGGCAGACATCAGTAATCCCAGTGCTGGGGAAGCTGACAACAGGAGCACCCCTGCAAATCCAAGCTGTGTAGTGAGACCCTGCAGCAAATACACAACAATACTTAAGAAAAAAAAAAAAAAAAAAAGGTTATTTCCTATATTGCTAAATTTTCTTGTTTCAAACAAGAGGTGGGTAAACTAATTCAGGTTACTTAAACTTCAGTTTTTAAGAAATTTCATTTTTGGTAACACCAAGAGAAGAATTCAAGAAAATGATGAAAATAAACTTAGGGTTAGTTTGAGATTGGACCCCTGCATCCTGCCCTGTTTTGTTTTACTGTATGAAATAACATCTATTCATATGTGTTTATAGCTATTAAGTTATATACTATGTCTTGTGTTTTACACAGGCAACACGATTTTATAATTGCACAATATGATTCAGTCAATGTTTAACACATTTTGCTGTTGAAAATCTAGTTTTAAAACTTAAAAGTACACATTTAATAAGTAGTGTAACTGTACATTACATGTTTTAATTATTAAACAAAACTACTCTCATCTAGAAATTTGTGTTTAAGCCTGCGATGTCACTCTTCTCACTAAAGTTCATGTAAAGACTGTAATAAAAATTCTGAAGAATTTATTAAATAAAAGGCAAATTCTATGTTTCTCACATCAGTCTTTGGAGATAAGATTCCAGACATCTGCTGAAGAAGAAAGAGGAGGAGGTCGAGGAGGAGGAGCAGGAGGAGGAGGAGGGAGACAAGGGGGAGGGGAAGAAGTGGGAGAAAAGGGAGGATGAGGAGGGGGAAGAAAAAAGGGAAGTAAGTGAATTTATGTAGGATACAATTTAAATGTCGTGGGGCATCTTATGTCATTTTCAGTTAAAACAAAACAAAACAAAAAAAGCATTCTGAAGACAAATACAGTCTCTTATTCTTTTCATGACTAACTTTGCACTGACTTAAGTACATCTTAAACCACTATCAGAAATGAGCTAAAAGCTTGCAGACATGTTTAAAATCGTTCCCTTTGATTCCCTCTTTAACGTCTAGCCTATCAAGTGCTTTTCTTTCATCGCAGTGTTTGTTACCATTTTAACCCCGGTTTCTGCCATCTCACTCAGAATTGGTTCTTGGGTTCATATTTTGGTGTGTGGTTTTGTGTACTTACTCCTGAATACTCTGTCTCCACCTAACAACTCTATGGTTCCCCTTGCATCCACTATTGGGGATCATGCGCAGAACCATAACGCTACTGCTCTTATCCCCAACCCACGGCCTGACGCAACCTCTGTGTTAAAGGGGACGCTCCTGAAATTGTGGATTCTAACATGACTCTACTAGCAACTGGGGAACTTAGACCAGGCAGACTATTCTCATAATATAAATAAACAACATGGATAGCTGCTATTACAGACGAATAATAAAATATAATACCACATACTAAAGATACACAAGCGAGGCAACACTATTTCAGATTCATACAATGCATGCACCCTTCATTAAATAACTTATTTCTACGTATTTAAACATACCTCTAAAATATTCTTTTGGTTTTTTGTAGATAAATGCTTTATATGAAATCATTTATATATTTTTATTTTTAGCCCATGAAGAAAGCAGTGAGAAATACTGTCACTGTCTTCTCAGATTTCTAGAAGCATCTGTATCCTGACATTGTGCCATGTCATTTTTATTTGCGCTTTAGATGTTTAGTCATTAAGTACCATCGCTATCATTGCAATGCTCTCTTTTATTTTTCTGACAGACCATTATTTTCCTTGGTATTTTCCTCTTATTGTGACTTCTACCTCAATCTCCTCCCATAATTTTCATATGATAATATTATATGACACACCTACTAAATTTTAACACACAAAATAGTGATGCACTTAGGAAAATTATAAACAAAGACAACATTCTCTTGTTATCTTCTTATGCCATCAATATGAACCTTCTATCGATACATGATTACCATAAACAAATGGAAATTTGTCTCTCTGGGAACAGAAAGCAACTTGAAATAAAAAATGTTGCTAATATGTTAGTTAGGATACACAAGATTTAAAGTACGACTTTCAGCCAACACCTCTTCAATGGAGAAAAGAACAATTCAGGAAAATGAAAGGTTTTGAATCCACTCACTGAGATGACAAAATATAAATGACAGTAGAATGTTTTCCAACGAGATGGGGAAGCGTTCAGCTACTTATGTCACAAGATCTGAGGAAGTGCAGATTTTGCTAAGAGCCCCTGAGCACACACCCTGTTGTTATGGCACCATGAGAATCAGGACGACGTGGCACATTTCTTATGCCACAATTGGACATTTAGAGAAAAAGAAAAGCAAATTGTTCTACTCAACATCTTGTAATGAAAAATGGCACATTCTTAAGAAATCGTGGTGGGTAATACAAACAGCACAGGGCTTTTATTTTTACATTCCCATTTCAAACAGAGGGGAAAAGATGACACAGATAAAATCTGCAAAGCTCAAGATAAGAAGAGAATAACAAGTGTTTTTTTGTGGCAACTTGCAATTGAGAAGAGGGCTGAGGATTTTATGGCTCCACTTTAGGAAATATTATTGCTGTTTAAATATCATCACAATTGAAGTTGTACTACCTTGGGAACTATAACCATTCTCTATTTCTTTCAGTTTTGCAGATCAAGACAATAAGGCATGGAAGACAGCTCAGTATAAAACATGCTTGCTTGGCAAGTTCAAGTTCCTGAGTTCAATCCCCAGTAGTACGGGGGGATATATATATATAATTTCATTTTCTTTGGCCTTTCCTGGATATGTATAACTTTCTAACAAAAAATGCACAATTCATTAAAAAATAGTGCAATTACCCAGACAGAATTATTTTTTTTTAAATATGTATTTGGTACATATATTTTTAAAAATTTTTAAAAATATGTATAGCTCACTATGCAGCTCAGACTCATAGCGATCTTGTTTTCAGCCTTCCCAGCTCTGGGACTGCAGCATGTGCCACCATGCCTGGATTTGGTGGTTGGCTCAGCTTGCCCTGCGGTGGGGCCGGCACGGCATGTGAATGGGAATCAAAGCCTCCAGCATATGCCATTCACTTTGCCCTATCTGACTCAATTGTTTTTAGTTGTTGTTGTACATTTCTACTTGTATTTCTGCTTTTCGTTTCTTTTACTTGGGAGACTATACGATGTTTGCACATGTGTGTCTGGTTTATTTCACTTATGAGTATATGTTCAAGTGGTATCCACTTCAGTATAAATGCTTCAAGCTTATCATTCTTAATAGCTGAGTAATACTCCATTATATAGAAATACCACATCTTTTTCATTCCTCATGTGACAGACATCTTGGTTGTTTCCAAGATTTTACTATCACAAATTGTGGTGCTATAAACATAGGTACACATATATCTCTATGATACAATGTTTTCCTCATCCCTGCACTTGCCTAATCAGGCACTAAGTCCTTTGAGCTACCTCTAAGGCCCAGAAGAGTTATTCTTCTTGATATAAAACTAATGCCATTAGAAGATATTTATTATAACTCTCAATACTGTACATTAGCATTATTTTTTCAATCCAATTTTTGTTTAACTCAAACCCTGCATGTTTATGTTTGGGTTTTTGTATATTCTTTCACATGTCTCAGTGCTTATTTAGAATATTTTGAAATGTTTTGGAGGTGCAATAATTATCACAATGTGCAACAGTAATGTGTAAAATGAAACATGAAAGGATTTCAGACAACATTGATTGAAATGGAATATGCACAGACTTAGAAGATAGAAGTTGTAAAATTTTGATCCTAGCTTTCAACGGGTTCCCAACTTTCTTTCCTTTGAAAGCAGGCAGTTTGACAAGATGGTGACATGGGTTAGGTTTAATTACAAAAAATATTTTATTTATACCATCAATTTTTGTTTTGATCTTTGATGTTTTTCTTCACGTTCTCATTTTATATATTTGGTACAGTGTCTCGCTATGCAGCTCAACCTCATGGTGATCTTCCTATTTTCAACATTTCTAGTGCTAGAATTACAGGTGAGTGCTCCCACACCCAGACTTGATGACTGGCTTAGTGGTCCCTGGGGCAGAGTCAGCCTGGCATATGGTACTGGAGAACAAACCCTGGTCCCTGTGATGGCAAGCAGGTGCTCAGCCTGCTGAGCTATCTCACTAGCCCTCTACCTACATCTTGATACTTCTACCAAGACAAAAAATTAAAACATTACTAAGATGACATGTTTATAAATAAAATTGTAAAATGTTCCCACCTATAGCATTTGTTATTTTTAGTAATCAATTATACATAATTTGTGGCAGATTTTAGTCTAAGCCATCTCACTATTTAGTAGCAACGAACATTACTGTGCTCACATTTTGGGGGCTAATATTTAGGGTGGTCAAAGCTATATGGTTCTATACATTCTCTGGATAGGCTCACTAATAAATCTGGGCTAAGCCCTCAGAACATGGGGGAGTTGCTTGTCCTGTATGGCACAAGGTCTTCTGAGATAGATTTTCTCTGTTCCACATGGACTGTTTTTCATGACCAGTAGGCTATTTCACATACATTTCCATGGTATCTAGGATCCATAAATGTCACAAGGAGAGCTGCAAAATACAATACCAAATCCCATTAATACATATATACATATATTCCATGCACATTAAGGAAAGTATAGTATATTATGGATATATATATATATATATATATATATATATATATATATATATATATATAAATAAAGTAAATGGGGCAGAAGTGACTACGGTTATGCAAAACTTGTCAAAATCAGCTATAGGTTAGTCAAAAGGAATGGGAAAAAAAAATCTCCATTTCTTTCTTTTATTTTTTTTAGCAGAACTGGGGATTGAACTCAGTGCCTTGTGCTTGCCAGGGAAGCACTTCTTCCACTGAGCCATCTCCCTGGTCCTCCATTTATTTTTTAAATTTCATTTTGTAAAGTAAGAACAAAAGCAAGAGCAAAATATCTGAAGACAGAAAGTAATACAAAAACTGTTCTTGAATATCTGTCATCTTAGTCTTCTAACTATGTACCATTTCTAATGTCATATCAGTTATGACTGTACCATCTTTAAATTTTTTTAAAAAGGTAAAAATAAAAGAGATAAGACCATTTCTTTTTTTATTTTTATTTTTGACGACCATTTATTGATAAGAGTAGGTTTCGAGTATTATAGTCAGTTTGAAAAATTTTCCAACAGTTATTAAGCTGTTGTTTTTCCTCACTAAATGGCATCATGGTTCAGTGCTAATATGTGAATTGAAAAGCTTTGGTTCTTCTGTGTACCTGCATTTTGCAGAGAATTGAGGAGAGCTCAATTCCAATTAATATACCTTTAATTATATATAATCGCTCATTTAAAAACTTGTGGCATTTCTTTGTTATTCTTAAAATAGCACTCTTCAATTCTTTATATAAATCTTATGTTTTTAACTTATATTTCACTATTTTATTTTTAAAAAGCCTTCAACAGTTTAATTATATTTCAATCATGTGCAATAAAAATCTGAAAAATCATAGAGATGGAAGATATAATAAAAAATGAAAGCTTTGAGAAAAATATTAATATTTATTGTAACCCAGCAAGGCCTTCTATGAATTATAAATTTTACATAAGACTAATACAGGCAATTAAACAAATGTGACTCCAGTTGTCTCTTGCTTTTTCACAGATGACTCAAAATTTGACGACTGTAAAGAAAAATTATATTATGATTGTTATCATTATTATTAATTTACACTTGATCTTAGCCCAAAGGCTGAGAAGTGATTTGGTATTTTTTAAACTTGCATGGGTTAATGGGAATTAGCTAGAAGTGACAGAGCATACTATTTTAAGCACACTCCAAATATAAGTGGCACAGATTCTGATCTGACAAGCCCGAACAAAACAGGTGGTCACAGGCAGCAACTCCCTGTTCTTCTGAGCAGCAGTCCTGTGTGGGAGGACCTCGTGGTCTTCACAAGCTTTTACTCCATTCTGGGGGCTTAGCCTGAAATAACCTCCATCTCCCAGGCCAATAACCTAACGCTGAATTCAATGCGTTCTCCGAATAAAATACTCACATCAATCCTGTCGCTGGTCCAGTGATGAGCAAGTAATTCCTCCTAGCAATTAGAAGCCTAGAAATGATCCCAGTGGATGCCCTGCTGCATTGACTAGTGGGAGAAGGCTGAGGATTGACATGTTTGAGGACAATAGGAACAGAAGCCAGAACAGGCAAATGGAGTGTTGGGGAGAGTCAGCCACCATGCAGAGCTGAGAGGGGAGTGTGGGGTGTCACACAAACAAAACTAGAAGGATTATATTTCCTCAGTTGCTCCCAACACCCTCTGAGGCTTTTCAGGCACAAGCACCTGCCACACCTTGGTAAGTTTTCCATTCCCTAGAAACCTGGAGAGATCTGTGCTGCAGTGGACACTCTCCTGAATGGCACTGCCCACAAGCTGCCAACGATGAGCACCAAAGAGGGTGTGCTGGAGTCTTGCCAAGCACATATGCTTTGCAGCCAGGTGCACTGATTCAAAACCACTAGAGACATAGGAGAACCTGTACTGCAACATCATGAACCTCAGTTGAGCTCCAAATTTTCTGAACAAGGAGATTATGGAGCCACAGAAGAAAGAGATCGAAGTTCTACAGTGTGACTTGGGAGAGTCACATGGAGAGAAAACTTTCTCTCAAGCTGTCACAGAGAGCAAACTGGTCAAGCATTGGCTGTGACTCATCCACATGGATGACACAGACAAAGGATCTACAGAATAATGTACAGGACTACAAGATAAACCCTGAGAGGACTTCACTGACCACATAAGAAATACAAAGTTCATGTGTTGGTATATAAGTCTTGATCTATCTAGGTCTTAACCATCCAGCAGAAAAGTATAAAAATGAAGTATACATTGTGGGGCCATAATATTAAACTGAGCTGTAAATGGCTATGGTCGACAACTTCTTTGAATAACTCACTATTGTTGTGGAATGCTGGGCTGTGTTGGATTTTGTTGTTGAGTTCAGGAACCTAAGTTAGTTGGATGACAATGGAGTGCCCACCTTTGACAGGTATAGACAAAGGAAGGGGTATAGAAAGAAAAAAATCATGATGTGTGTGTATAGACAGTACAGTTGGGATAGATAATGCTGTGCTTCTACACAATCCTATGAGAGGCAAGATCTGCACTAATGGTGCAGGATATTATGTCGGCTTCTAGTACTATGGTCATCCACTAGGAAAATAATTATTGAATTTTTGATATAATTCAGGTATAAAAATAAGATATGTAAGCAGCTACACTCTTAATTTACTGATAAGAGACATATGCTAAAATAATATCTGTAAATATAATATCATGTATGCACCTTGTACGATACCAAAACATTATGAAAACTGTTTGCAATGTATTAATTTATCAAATCCATCTTGCCAAGGTATCTTGAAACTGTCTAATTGATATTTGTACTTCAATAAAATAAAAAATAAATTAAAAAAAAAACCACTAGAGAGGCTGAAATACTCGAAGTCTATATAAAAATGCTCAAAAGTCTAAAAAAGCACTATGTTTGACCTGCAATGTGTATGCAACGAGTAAAAGTGACCATTCGGTAGAGAATCTCAAGCACTGCCACTGTCACCCATTTCACAATGGCTGAGCTGTCTAGACACCAGTTGCCCATCAACTCGTGAAAGGCTGACAATAATATGGTAAATGCCCGTGGTAGGGCCACGGGACCATAAAGAACACCCGTTCATTCAGAGAAAAATGGGTGGAGCCGGATCCTATGAAGTAAAACAAGCTATTGTAGAAAGATGAACATGGCATATTTTCTTTCCTCCATGGCATCTAAGAGAGAGTGGGAGGGAACTGAAAGTAGGCCTGAAACTCTTTAAAGAAAAGCTGTCATCAGGGAGAGGGTGCAGGGAGAGGGGAGGGCAAAAAGAAAGCATGGGTTTTGAAAACTCAAAGAAGCTGGGCTGGCCAAATAGCTCAGCAGATTGAAGTGCCTGCAAGCAGTAGCAGGGAGAACCTCTGCAGGTAAGATCCCCATACCGGCCTGGCAGACCCATCCCTGGGGAGTGGTGAGACAGCAATTAGACTGGGCGTGGTGGTGCATGCCTATAATCGCAGCTCTTGGGAAGCTGAAAACATGTCTGATCTAGTAGTAAGACCTTGGATACCCTGTAGACCCTTCCCTGAATACAAAAAAAAAAAAGAAGGAAAGAAAAGTCACAGAATGTTACATACATGTACAATGAGCTTAAATTAAATAATCTTAACTGTGTAACTTGGGGCTCTAAAAAATAGTATTATCCAGCCACAAAAATGAATGATACTTTGACATTTGAAGCAATGTGGGTAGAGTCAGAAATTTTTCTGTTAAATGAAACAGGCAGAAAACAAGCATTGCATGATTTCATTTATCTGTAGAGTATAAAACGCATGATCATGCAGAAGTTAGGAATGAGCAGTCTGTTCTGGATGCTAATGTAGTGTAGGGTGGAGACTGACGGACGATCAGTGGGGACTACAGTGCACAGGGAAGAGAAGATCTGCTATGCTGCAAAGCAGTTTTGACTCTAGATAACAATAATAGTGTATACTCCAGTTTTATAAAACCTAAGAGAAAGAATTTTGACAAGCTCTACAAAAAAGTGATAAGTACTTGAAAGATAGATATAGTCAATCTTAGTTAAATACTATGGGAGATGTACAAATAAAAAAACATTTCTGGTATGTTAGTGAGTAAGATTTATGTGCTTATGTACCAATTAACAACAAAGTAAAAATACAAAAGAAAGACAGGCTCTCACTGCCCTGGTTCTGCACACATCTAAAAGCCAAAAATCTGACAAGTGCAAAGAAACAACAGTAATGGAATCGCTACATGATCAGACTGCAAACCAAAGTCTTGTATGATTTCTTTCCTTAACTAAAATCAGCATTTAAAAATCCTCTTCCCTTTTATTTCAGAGTTCAGATCAATTTGCTTCCTCCACTGCCTATCATTTCTTAAGTATGTCTTGCTGTTCTTTTTTAACTTCTGCTTATATTGCCTGTATTTGAAAAAAATGTTTACTATTTGATAGACAAAAATTTCATTACTAAGCATATGTACAGTTGGAATTCGTAGAACTTGATATTTCCAAATACATAAAATTTTTATGTCTGAGACGAATTTTATTATTACAAAGTAAACAACTAATGATTTTTCTCAATGAGACAAAGCTTTGTTTCAAACATCATTTGCAAGAAGTAAAACATAAAAAAGTAAAGAACCTAAGTTTGGGTCCTTTTTAGTGACTAGACATTGGGGAAAAACAGAATCCATATATTAGGAAAAGCTTTTAAGAATGGGGGCTATTTATACCAGTCTCATTGCATGGTTGATACATAGTTAAACCAATGGATTCTTGGTTGCCCAAGAAGGGTAGGCAAAAAAGAAAGTTGGAATTCACCTCTTCCTCCTCTAAAGGATAGTTATGGAGACCATGCTTTTTTATTAGAAAAATGTGTGCAAATAGGGAAAATGTAAGGTAAGCAAAACAAGGCTATGGTTATAGAGTGGGTTGTTTGTACAGGTCTTTTAAGCATGAAAAAAAAAATCTCCATAACAAATAAAAACCTTGGCAGGTCCTGATCACTGTCTTAGGCGGCATTTTGTGGGGACCCTGGCAGAGGTCATGACCTTGGGTATAGGCATCAGGAGGTCTTTCTGAAAGAACTTGAGAACGCTTATAAGGTAATTTCACTGTTGTACTTGGAAGTGCAAAAACAATTTTCTAAGGGTTTTCTTAACGTGTAAAATATAATCTGGGGTCAGTAGTAACAGGAATGATACTGATAGTCCATAAAAATTGTATGACTAGTTAGATAAAGGTAAAACCACAAAGGAACACATCAACATATAATGTTAATATTCAAATCCAATAATTTGACTTACCTGTGCTGTATATCAGGGGCCAAAAATGTATGGATACTATAAATAAGGTTTGAAGTTATGGAAAATCCAGATAATATACCAATGTGCTATCCAAAAATGTTTACATGTATTTACGAAAAAGGTTAGTAACATCTACTAAGCAAAAATAGTGGGAAATTGTATCTGGAGAGAATTTATATAGCTTGAATAAATCCAGAAATGGTGTGATTGACAAAATAACTCATTTCTTTCATTTTTCGTTTAATAAAAATTGATTATGCTTATTACAGCTTCATGCGATCCCTGTATGGTAGGAGCTCAGAGGAAATTTCTGGTAAGTGCCATTCGCAGCCTCTTGCAGCCTTCACAAATACACTGGCTGGACATCCATCATCATTTTTCTCCTCTTCCCTCAATGAGGATTTTTCAGTGAAAATTTGATGAAATTCTGTTCTTCATTTTGCAAGTTACTGAAGCAATAAAATTAGGTTTTTTTTTTTTTTCACCTGCATGTATTTAGGTAAAATTTGTACTATTTTTCTGGTGAAGGTCATTGAAGAAAGCTCTAGAGTGTGTGTAGTTCTCAAAATAGATTGTTTGGTATGGTTTAAGATAAAACTTTCACTATGCATTTTCATTTTATAGCTTAAACAATATTTTTTAAAAGCCTTCAATTTCTATTTGCTTATATATATATATATATATTATAATTAAAATATATAAATTATATAAATAATGTAATTTAAATATATATAGTATTTTAGGGATGGATCTAAAAATGTTCAGGGTCTCACTACTAGATCAGACTCATCATGATCCTCCTGTTTACAGCTTCTCAAGAGCTGGAATTACAAACCTGTGACACCACACCCAGTCTCAATTGCTGTCTCAGCCTGCCCCAAGGGTGGGCCAGCACAGCAGGCCCAGGGATGGAACACCAGCTCCTGCACCTACTTGCAGATGCTTTAATCCACTGAGCTTTTTGATCGACTCGTATATTTTTTATTTTAGGAAACTAACATATCATTTCTGTAGAATTAGTAATAAATTGAGTTTATTATATTTTCCACTACAATATGAAAGAACAAGGGTGTTTGGTGACTATTCAATTGATTTAAAGGTAATATTCTGTGTTAAACATAATTGTATAGTTTTGCATAATGTGTCATTTGAATTAAACTACTTTTTAACTAATTTTATGATTTCATCTGTAATCCAGTCCTACTTTTGTTAGCGATTACGTTAGAAGCATACAAGGAAAAAATATATATGGAGATTAAAAACCAACAACAACAACATTGGGGCCCGGGAGAGAACTCAGTAGAATAAACACTTCTGTGGCAAGCACAGGGGCCCGAGTTCAATCCCCAGTTCCGCCAAAAATCAATTACTGATCCAGAATGTATGATATTGGTGATTTTGTGGTTGAATTTTAGAACTCAGCCACATACAGTTTCTTTCAGAGCTTGAAACCTTAAAATAAAATGTCATCACCGCTGTGAATCTCTATTTGGGTTTCATCCATAGCAATGTTACATGGACTATCAATACATTAGAAAAATAAAAATTTAAGAAATTTTTATGATCTCTTGGATGAACTTTTAGACTATCAGTAGCTCACAGTGATGACAAATCCATTGTCTGACTGGATGCAATTGTGTTATTTTTGTTCATAACCAGGACAAAATACTCAACATCCACTGTTTGAAGGTGAGGCCTAGTTTGGCTCCCTGCATTTTTAGTTCATGGTTAGCTTCACTGAAGGCAGAAACCCTTAAAGAGAGATTTTACCAGGAAAACTACCCACTTTCTGGAAGCAGAGCCTTGAAATAATACCTTAGAGGGGCTACAGGTGTCATGCACAGTACCGAGACCTTGCTTCCAAAATACTCACAGATGGCTTGGGAGATAGCTTGGCGGTCTAACTTATAAAGCATCTGCCTGGCAAGAACAAATTCTTCAGTTCAATCCCGGTACTGCATGCCATGACAGCCTGGAAACTGGGCATGGTGGGACATGCCTATAATCCCAGTGCTGGGGATGCTGAGAAAAGGAGGATCACTACAAGTCCTAGCTGCACAGCAAGTAAACACACACACACACACACACACACACACACACACACACACACACACATACACACACACAGAGAGATACACGTGGAAGTGTTTCTCTAATCTCCTAGGAATTTCTTAGTCTAATAAAGATAATAAAATATTCAGAATTCTGCTAAAAATAATACAAGCATTCTGTACACAATAAAAAATGCACTTATTCTCTTCCCATAGTCTTACTATTTCCACTATATTTGTAAAGTCCAAGTAAACCTGCTCTGTGACACAAGGGCTACTCTTACCTCTGATACTTGGTGAAAATTAAACTTAAAGCAGGACATCCAAGGTACAGTAGAGCAGGGTAAACATTTTCTTTCCAAAAGGAAGAGGAGGGGGACAAGAATCAAACACTAGAAAGACCAAAATCTACCAGAACAATCAATAAATCATGCAGCTCTATATACAGCTTGCAGAGAACATGGCTGTATGTTGTGACTTGCAGATGTCCTAGTGGCCTGGAGACCTGGACAAGCCTACCCTAATTGCCTTGACAGCTCTCTCTCTCTCTTTCTCTCTCCCTTTTCTCACTCCATACAGTGTTCCTTAGCAAGTATTCCATGTTGTGTTTCTGTCATTTCCAGAATCCTGAGGTCTTTACTGCAACTTTCTTTTCATTTCCACACCTTCATGCACTGCTGTCTCTGAAACACCTATTCTGGTATCCCCAGGCCTTCTGCCATAACCATGTGTTGGTCAATCCAGGATTGCATCAACACAGCCCAGGTTGGCTGTCAGTGCAAATAGTAATCAGACCCTCTGAGTCCATGTCTACGGTGGCTTTTGAGGCCCTGTAGTGTTAAGTTCACAGAAACGAATCACAGAAAGTCACTATCTAGGACGCCTCTTTGGAGCTGGGGTTTCAGGGACAGAAGTTTATCATCCTTAGCTTGGTCTTTATTCCCTGCATTCTGGCCAGCATTCTGCCCTTCTGGGCTCAGGCCAGAATTGCTGTTATAGTTACACTTACAATATTCTATCCTTCTCTGGCAAAGCAGTTCTGAAGGCTTCAGAATCATACATCACCATCATAGCTCCATTCCTGTACCAATCTTTGTATCAGTCGGCTTTCTCATTCCTGTCACAGAGAACTGGAGGCCCATAATTTAAAAGAGAAGAGGTTTAATTTGGCTCATGAGTTTAGTGGATTTAGTCCATAGTAGATAATTTTCAAACTGTGAACAGCCTGGCAAAGGGGATTTTCAGATGTAATCTGCTCACCTGTTGGTGGTTGGAATGTCGGGTAGAGGAATTGTGCAGGAGAGTTTGTAGCCATGGGTGATACACAGGACTGAAGGTCATACACGAAGGCCTACCCAGCTAAACCCAGATGCCTGCTTTGCTATTCTAGACAAAGTATTCTGCTTTACTGTGGTATCATGGATTAAACCCCAGGCTTTTCCATGGACTTAATCTCCCACCTTAAGTTTAAAATTGTTCTTTTACTTGGACACAGATTCTCACCAAATTGCTATGTAAACTCAGGTGGGTTCAAACTTGGCATCTAAGAGTAGGACTGTAGGCTTCTCCCTCCATACCCAGCTAATTGTTACTCATTTCTTAACTAACAGTTACAGATACAAGTGATGAATCTCCTCTCTGCTTTTGGGGATATTCCATTTCATGAACGAACTGTGCTCTGAGCCATAGAATCCCTCTCCTGTTATTTTAGATCTGTAGCTCAATGCCATACATATGAATGTTTAGTAGTGAAACTAAGCTGTCCAGTGCATTTTTCCGGGAAAACATTTAGTTTAATGCTGTAAAGCTTGCAGCATTGTGCATCTGTTTGTTGGTTTTGTGTTAGGGTCTGTTGTATTGTGTTTTGGAAGCATAGGAACCACTGTACCCTTTGGAAGGAGACAGCTGTATGCTCAGGTTGTTTAAACATTTCACTTATTAAAATTCTATAAACGTGTGTGTTTTAGTTACTCTTCTCTCTTTGCTGGGACAAATACCCAACACCCAAAATGAAGGAAGGAAAAGTTTATTTAGCTCACAGTTACTGGAGTTTTCAGTCCATGTTCAGCTGGCTCCAAGGAAGAGGGGCATATGGCAGGGAGCAGCAGTTCATGGTGGTAGAATAGCACAATGCAACAAAGAGAATAGCTAGAGAAAGTCTGCTTCTCTCTCTTATATTACATGCAGGCTCTCTGCCCCAGGCTGGGAAGCACTCTCATCCATAATCCCAGCAGTACTAAAACCCATAATCCCAGCCTTGAATCACACATAATCCCAGTGGATCATGAGTTAATCACAAGCTCTAGAAGTCCCCACCCCATGACTACATGAAGCTTTGGGGGGACAACTAGACACAAACCATAACATTCCACCCTTGGGACCCCAAAGTCTCATGCACATCCTTTTGTGTAAAAGACATTTTAGTCCATCTCTAAGAGTTGCCAAGTCCCAACAGTTTCAGCATGGCTGAAACATCAAGTCCCAAGTCTCCTCCAAGATCTAAGGCAAACTCTTAGCTATGAGCTCCTGTACAAAAAGAAAGTTAGACATATCCAACATTCAAAGGCACAAGATAAACATCACCAACTCAAAAGTTGAAAACAATAGGAGAATATATAACACCGGGACCAACACAAGTCCAAAATCCAGCAGGGCAAATATTAAATCCCATAGTTCCAACTGGAACACCTGAAGCAGTCTGCACTGAGTTTTGAGCTCCAAAGGCCTTACATGGCTCCTCCCCTGCAGCATTTCTGGTGGTTGTACCTCCCATGGCTTCTTTCTCAGGCCTGCTTTGCTCCTTCCTTGCAGTTTCCCTTTGATGATCCACATTCCTGGCTTTTCCAGACTTCTGGGGTTTCCACTGAATAGGCTTCTCTCTCACAGTTTCACACACTGCCCTCTCAGGAGCACACTGCCTAGCCTCCCAGGCCTTCTTCTGAAATCGAGGTGGAAGCCTTCTTAACCTCAGAGCTCCTGCATTCTGCATGTGCCTAAAACCACGTGGATGATGCCGAGGTCTGCTGCCAGCTGGAACGGTAGCCAAGCTTTCCTTTCTCTTTGCTGTAGGGATTGAGTGCCTGGGTGGCTGAGCACTCTGACTCTGATTCCAGGAACAAATTCTCCATGCCGGCACCATTCTGGAATGTGGTGTGGCTGCTGCCACCATTGTGGAACATGGGGCTCTGCAGCTTTCTTCTCAAGGCAAAGTCCCTGACCTTTGCAGTTCTGTGGCTGCAAGGAGTAGAGACCTGCCACCTCTTGTGATGCCCTCAGGCCATCCTTCTCCATAATGGAGATCCTCTCAGCTCCACCTTAGCAGCCCACAGCTTTCTTGATTCTTTCTTTCTAGTCAAACTCACATTTTGGAACATCCTGCTGGGCTACTTGTTCTTCATTCTCAACATAAATCTGACTAAAAGTCCCCAATATTAGCCATGCAACTGCCCCAATATTTGGCTGCTTTGAAATAGCTTTTGAAAGATTAAGCAGTCTGCCATGCTTAAACTCTTAAGTCTTAGGCAAAGTCTCTGGACACAAGCAAAATTCAGACAGTCTTTTGGCCAAACCATAGCACAAATCATCTGGAGTCCAACAACCAATGGGATCCTTCTTCCCAGAAAAAATCTCCCCAGTGTGGTCTTCACAGGCTGGGTTTCTATCAGCTTTTTGGTCTTCTGAGCTCTGACCAGAATCTCCCAAACAGAACAGCCAAAGCTGTTCCAGCGCTTCACTTGCAGGTGACATCTCTGAACCTTTCCTATCTCTTCCCATAAACCAGTCCCAAAAAGTTGTAATCCACATGGTCAGGTTTAGCCATAGCAATGACCTCACTCCTGCGGTACCAAATTCTGTCTTATTTACTCTTCTCTCATTGCTGGGACAAATATATGACACCCAAAATGAAGGAAGGAAAAGTTTATTTAGCTCACAGTTACTGGAGGTTTCAGTCCATATTCAGTTGGCTCCAAGGCAGAGGGGCACATGGCAGAGAGCAGAGCTCATTGTGGCAGAACAGCAACAATGCAACAAAAAGCAATAGCTATAGACAGTTTGTCTTTCTGTCTTATATTACATGCAGGCTTTCTGCCCCAGGCTGGGGGAAGCACTCAAACACATAATCCCAGCAGTACTAAAACCCATAATCCCAGCCTTGTACTACACATAATCCCAGTGGATCATGAGTTAATCCCAAGCTCTAGAAGTCCCCACCCCATGACTACATGAAGCTTTGGGGGGACAACTAGACCCAAAAAGCAGTGTGTGTATGTGAGAGAGAGAGAGAGAGAGAGAGAGAGAGAGAGAGAGAGAGAGAGAGCTAGAGAGACAGAGAGAAAGTGAGAAACAGAGACAGATAGAGAGAGACAGAAAGTGGTTGAAAAAGACAGAGAGAACTCAAGCATCTATATCTAAATGCTTGATAGCCCTAAGTAGGTATTCATTTTTTTTTCTAAATGGATGCTATATTTTATACCAACACTTCATTTGGAGTTCCTTTTCTTCTTTTTACTATATCAACAATGTTACATTTAACCTTAGAATTTCAGGTAAGATTGAACTACATTTTAAATTATTATAAAGTCACAATATGAACTGTGGAAATGTCAGGGCAAGAAATACTGGAACCTGGGGGACTGGATTAGTTTACTGGGCTCCCCTAGAAAGTATTACACACCAGGTAGCTTCAAAATAAGGATTTATTGCCACACCATTTTTTAAGGCTAGAAGACCAAATGGAAGACCCTGCAGGGTGAGTTATTTCCAAGAACTGAGAACTGTGTGAGGGATCTAGTCTGTGTTTCTCACAGGTGGCTTCTTGTACCTTGCTGGTAATCTTCAGTACTTCTAGAAATTTATCTCCACGTTTTTATATAAATAGCACTCTCCAAATTTCTTCCATTTATTGGGACATTAGTCATATTGCCTTAGGGATTCACTTTACATTAATATGACCTCATTTTGTATATGCAACTATCATTTGCCAAATAAGGGCACATTCTGCAAGCTAGAAATTCAGTACATGAATTTCTTAAAAGTACTGTTCAACCCACAACAGGAAGCATTTCACCTAGTTTTCCTCTTCTTAATTTAAAAGTGTAGTGATGATGAACCTCACTATTATTTTCTTTTAAAAATACCAGCAAGAGAATACTTTTGGTCTCAATAACATTTTTAGAAAGACAAGACCTTAAAATTAAATGATTGATAATTAATAAGATACTCATACTTGTGACACTGTGAGGTCCACTGGAGAAAAACCCATGTCAACCATATATCGATTTAGTAAAAGACAAATAAATATGATTTGTCTACTTTTTATTGGAAACTAGTTTGTAAAGCAATAATGATTCTGATTTCTGGTCACTCTTGTCATTAACTTATTAAATGTTTTATGTGGATATCTTTTTTCCTTTTTTTTTTTTTTTTTTTTTTTTGTTTTAGGGAAGGGGTCACAGGGTGTTCAGATTCTCACTGCTAGATCTGGCTTTAGTGATCTGCCTGTTTACAGCCTCCCAAGAGCTGGGGTTACAGGTGAGAGCCACCACGCCCGGTCTCAGTTGCCATCTTGGGCGGGGCTGGCACAGCCGGCCCTCGGATCTAACACCCAGCCCCTGCTCCTGCTTGAGAGTGCCCTAATATATGATATCTGATGTGCCTTCTGGATCTCAATAGTGATATTTTGTAAAAGCAATGAATAATTGTAACTAATCAGATGTACAGGAGCGGAACAGAGAAAGGATTTAGTACAAACGAAAAAGAGTGGTAAAAAAACACAGAATGTGAAAACAAATGAGAAGAATGAAAGGAAACTAATGAAAGGAATCATCAGACCAGACCAGTTTTTGTTTATCTGTTAAGCATTATACAGTTTGCACACTGTGAACAGTTAGGAATCTCTTTTTATGAAGTACTTTCTTTTTAGCCATATCTACATATTCATAAAAGTGAGTAGCTGTTGTAATTACTCTCATTTTGAAATGATCTCAAAATATGTTCAAAACTTTAACAGCTTGTCGGGGCCAGTGAGATAGCTCAGTGGTCTAAAGTGTCTGCTTAGGCAGGCTCAGGCAAGCTCAGGGGACCCTGGGTTAAACCTCCCGCACCACAGGCTGTGCTAGCCCCACCCTCAGGGTGGGTTGAGCACGTCAAAAATAAAATAAAAAGATTAAAAAAATTAACAGCTTTAATATTTCCCTTTAGTTAGGAATAAAAAATAAGCAGTATTTTCTTTTTTTTCCTTTTTTTCTTCTTTTTATTTTATTGAAGTATAAATGTCAATCAGACAGTTTCAAGACACCTTAACAATACAGATTCAATAAATTAATACATCGCAAACTGTTTTCATAACGTTTTGGTATTGTACAAGGTGCATACATGATATTATATTTACAGATATTATTTTAGCAGATATCTCTTATCAGTGAATTAAGAGTGTAGCTGCTTACTTATCTTAATTTTTTATACCTGAGTTATATCAAAAATTCAATAATTATTTTCCTAGTGGATGACCATAGTACTAGAAGCCGACATAATATCCTGTCCAACCATCATTAGTGCAGATATTGCCTCTCATAGAATTATGTAGAAACACAGCGTTATCTATCCCAACTGAACTGTCTGTACACACACATCATGATTTTTTCTTTCTACACCCCTTCCTTTGTCTACACCTATCAAAAGTGGGCACTCCATTGACATTGAACTAACTTAGGTGCTTGAACTCGACACCACAATCCAACACATTCCAACGTTCTACAACCATAGTGAGTTATTCAAAGAAATTGTCGACCATATCCATTTACAGCTCAGCTTAATATTATGGCCTCATGATGTATACTTCATTTTTATACTTTTCTGCTGGATGGTTAAGACCTAGGTAGATCAAGACTTACCAACACAAGAACTTTATATTTCCTATATGGTCAATGAAGTCCTCTCAGGGTTTATCTTGTAGTCCTGTACATTATTCTGTAGATCCTTTGTCTGTGTCATCCATGTGGATGAGTCACGGCCAATGCTTGACCAGTTTGCTCTCTGTGAGAGCTTGAGAGAAAGTTTTCTCTCCATGTGACTCTCCCCAGGCACACTATAGAACTTCAATCTCTTTCCTCGGTGGCTCCATAATCTCCTTGTTCAGAAAATTTGGAGCTCACCTGAGTTTCATGATGTTGCAGTACAGGTTCTCCTATGTCCTGAGTCTTCGCTGACCTTGAAAAGCTAGGGCCAAAATGTTGGCTGGCCTTGTGGCTCTTCTATTTCTCCAACTCTGACTTATGATCTTAGGTTGCTAACCATCCAGAAGAAAATTTGATTAGGATCCTGCAGCATATGCCATTCACTTTGCCTTATCTGACTCAATTGATTTTACTTGTACATTTCCTTTTGTATTTCTGCTTTTCGCTTGCTATACTAGGGAGACTATACGATATTTACACATGTGTGTCTCGTTTATTTCACTTAAGAGTACATGTTCAAGTGGCATCCGCTATAGTATAAATGCTTCAAACTTATCATTCTTCATAGCTGACTAATACTCCATTGCATGGAAATACCACAACTTTTTCAACCATTCCTCATGTGATGGACATCTTGGTTGTTTCCAAGAATTTGCTATCACACATTGTGCTGCTATAAACATAGGTACACATATATCTCTATGATACAATGTATCCAGATCCTTTGGGAAAATTCCCAGTAGGGGGATAGCCGGCTTGAATGGGATTTCTAGTCATACTCTTTTGAGGAGTCTCCACACTGACATCCACAATGCTTGTACCAGTCTACATTCCCACCAGCAGTGGAGAAGTGTTCGCTTTTCCCCACAACCTCTCCAACATTTGTTGTTGGTTGATTTACTCATGATAGCCATTGTTTCTGGAGTGAGATGGTATCTCAGTGTTGTTTTTATTTGCATTTCACGAATGGCTAGCGATGCGGAGCATTTTTTCATATATTTATTCGCTTCTTTAATTTCATCGTCTGTGAAGTGTGTATTCATCTCAGATGCCCATTTCTGAATTGGGTCTTTAAATTTGAGGGCACCTTGTACAATACCAAAACATTATGAAAACAGTTTGCAATGTATTATTTCATCGACTCTGTATGGTTATGGTGTTTTGAAACTGTCTGATTGACATTTGTATTTCAATAAAATAAAAATAAATGGAAAAAAAAATTTGAGGGCCCTGTTATATCTTAGTTCTTTATAAATTCTAGACAGTAGTCCTCTGTCTGATTGCTTATTAGTTAGGATTTTATCAAAGTTTGTGGGTTGTCTTTTCACTATGTTAACAATTTCTTTTGACATGCAGAAACTCCTTAAGAAGAGTTGATCCCATTTGTTGATTCTTTCAAGAGCTTCCCGTGCGAATATATGTTTGTTCATGAACTCTTTACCTACCCCTATGTCTTCAAGAGTTCCTCCTACTTTCTCTTCCAGGAGATTGTTTCTGTTTTAACGTTTAGATCTTTAAACCATTTTGACTTTAACTTAGTGCATGGTGATAGAGCTGGGTCAAGTTTTAGTTTTCGGCATGTATAAAGCCATGTTTTCCAGCACCATTTGTTAAAGAGGCTATCTTTCTTCCAGTGAGCTTTTGTAGCCCCTTTGTCGAAGATAAGATGGCTGAGTGTTTTCATAGATGCCTCTGCATCTTCTAATCTATTCCACTGATCCTCAGGTCTATTTTGTTGCCAATACCATGTTGATTTTATCACAGTGGCTTTGTAGTATAATTTCAAATCAAGAATTGTGATGCCTCCTGCCTTGTCTTGATTGGCCAAGATTGCCTTTGCTATTCTAGGTCATTTGTGATTCCAAATAAATTTTAGGATTGATTTCTCTATACCTGGGTGGTATGTTGGTGGCAGTTTGATAAGGATTGCATTAAATCTGTACAGTAATTTTGGGAGTATGGCCATCTTCATGATGTTGGTTCTTCCTATTCAGGAGCATGGAATATCTTTCCATTTTCTGAAATCCTCCATAATCTCTTTTCTTAGGGTGTTGTAATTTTCTGTGAAAAGATCTTTGACTTCCTTGGTTAAGTGATTCCCAAGGTATTTCATTTTCTGAGGTGCTATTGTGAAAGGTATTGTTTCTATAGTTTCCCTTTCAGTGTGTTTGTTATCTGTATAGAGGAATGCTATTGACTTGCGTATTGATTTTGTATCCTGCTATGCTACTGAATTTCCCTATCAGTTCTAGTAGTTTCTTGGTGGAATTTTTGGGGTCTTCCAAGGAAAGTATCATGTCATCTGCAAATAGTGATAATTTAACTTCTTCTTTTCCTATTCTTATTCCCTTTATTTCTCCCTCTTTTCTAATGGCTGTTGCTAAGGATTCCAAGACTATATTGAATAGGAGGGGTGATAGAGGACATCCTTGTCTTGTACCTGATTTAAGAGTAAAAGATTTCAGTTTTTTTCCCATTTAGGATTATAAGAGCTTTTGGGTTGTCATAGATGGCTTTTATCAGGTTAAGATAGAGACCATCTATTCCAATTTTCTGTTGGACCTTGAATATGAATGAGTGTTGGACTTTGTCAAAGGCTTTCTCTGCATCAATTGAGATGATCATGTGGTTTTTAGATTTCAGTCTATTAATATAGTTTATTGCATTTATAGATTTTCGAATATTGAACCATTCTTGCATCCCTGGGATGAATCCTACCTGGTCATGAAGTATGATCTTCTTGATGATTTGCTGTATTCTATTTGCCAGGATTTTGTTGAGTATTTTTGCATCTATGTTCATGAGGGAGATTGGACTGTAGTTCTCCTTTTTGGTTGTGTCTTTCCCTGGTTTTGGAATGATTATTATACTTGCCTCCAGAAATGATTTGGGACGACTTTTTCCTTTTCAACCTAGTGGAAGAGTTTGTGGAGTGTGGGGATTATATCTTCTATAAATTTCTTGTAGAGTTCAGCTGTGAATCCATCAGGCCCTGGACTTTTCTTTGTCGGTAGGCTTTTTATTACGTTTCGAATTTTGTTGGCTGTTATCGGCTTATTGAGAGTTGTAATATCTTCTTGATTTAATTTTGTTAATTTGTACCTTTCAAGGAATCTGTCCATTTCTTCTGTGTCTTCTATTCTGTGAGCGTAAAGATTCTTGAAGTAACTATTGATAATCTTCTGAATTTCCAGTGGGTCTGTGGTGATTTTACCCTATTCATTCCTTATCACTTGTACTTGAATTTTCTTTTGCCTCTTTTTGATGAGGTTGGCAAGAGGCTTATCAACTGTTTTTAGTTTATCAAAGAACCGACTTTTTGATTTGTGGATTCTTTGAACTGTTTTTTTCATCTCAATTGAGTTAATTTCTGCTCTAATCTTTATGATTTCTTCCCGTCTTTGCGCTCTGGGTTTTGTTTGCTCTTCTTTTTCTAGATATCGGAGGTGCAACATTAAGGTGCTAATTTGTTCCCTTTCTGTTTTCCTAATGTGTGAGTTCATAGCTATTATTTTCCCTCTAAGAACTGATTTCATGGTATCCCATAAATTCCTGTCAGTTGTACGTGAATTTTCATTGAATTGTAGATATTGTTGAATTTCTTCTGCAACCCATTGGTCGCTGAGTAGGGTATTGTTTAGTTTCCATGAATTTAGCGGGTTTTTCTGGTTTCTTTTGTGGTCAGATAATATGCATGGGATAATTTCTATTTTCTTGCATATACTTAGGCATGACCTCTGGACTAGTATTTGGTATATTTTGGAAAATGATCCGTGTGCAGCTGAAAAAAATGTGTATTCAGCTGTGTCTGGGTGGAACACTCTGTATATGTCCACCAGGTCCATTTGTTCCAAGCTCTGTTTCAGTTCTGCTACTTCCTTGCTAATTTTTTGTCTGGTTGACCTATCTTTTTGAGATAAGGGTGTGTTAAGATCTCCTGTTAAGACTGTGTTGATAGACATTAAGTTTTTCATGTCCCTTAAGATTTGTCTTACATAGTTGGGTGCTCCTGGGTTTGGTGCATAGATATTCATGAGTGTTAGTGCTTGCTCTTGAATTTTTCCCCTGACCAATATATAGCGGCCTTCTTTGTGTCATTTGATCATTCTTGGTTTGAAGTTGAGACTGTCTGAGAACAGAATTGCTACTCTTGCTTTTTCCTGAGGTGCTGCGGCATGTAGTATTGTTTTCCATCCTTTGACTTTGAGCCTATGAATGTCCTTTTGTGTTAAGTGTGTTTCTTGTATACAGCATATTGTTGGATTTGTTTTCCTAATCCACTGTGCCTGTCTATTTCCCTTAATTGGAGAATTGAGTCCGTTTACTTTGATGGTTATAATTGAAATGTGCTGACTTATGTTTGTCATGATATTTAGCTGGTATTGTTTACTCCTTTGTAACCTGTGTTTAATTGACTGTCCTGTTTTGTGGGTTACTTCCATTCTCATTCATGGAGCTCTTTTCGTTGTGGTCTCTCTCTAGAACCTCTTTCAGCAGCCTGTGAAGGGATGGCTTTGTCATCTTGAAATTCTTTAGTTGTTCTTTGTCGTGGAAGTATTTCACTTCTCCATCAAACTTGAAAGAGAGTTTTGCAGGGTATAGTAGTCTGGGCTGGAATTTGTTTTCATGTAGGACTTGACGGACTCTGCTCCATGCTTTCCTTGCCTTCATGGTTTGTGTAGAGAAGTCGGCTGTAATTCAGATGGGTTTTCCTTTTAATGTGAGCTCCTTCTTCTCTCAAGCAGCTTTCAGTATATTATTTTTGTGTTGGATTTCTGCGATCTTAACTATTATATGTCTTGGAGTGTTTCTACTTGGGTTGAGGTTATTTGGTGTTCTGTATGCTTCAGTGACCTGAATGTTGGATTGTTTCCTCATATTTGGGAGGTTTTCTGCAATTATTTTTCCCAAAATTCTTTTTATGTCATTTGTATTGACTCCTTCATTCTCGTTGATACCAATTAATCTCACATTGTTCATTCTGGTGTCATCCTGCAGGTGATCAATTATTTTTTCCTGCATTCTCGTTGTTTTTAAGGGATCCTTTTTCACCTTTTCACTAGCTGCTCCGGCATCTTCAAGATCTGAAACTCTGTCTTCGCTTTCACTCAGACGGTTTTGTAGACTTGTGATTGCTATTTTTAGTTCTTCTATATCTCTTTGACTGTGTTTCATGTGTTCTATTTCTTTTCTGTATTGCTCATTCAAGGAATCCATCATATTTCTGATCTCAATTTTTTTATCCATTTCTTCTTTAGAGATAGTTATTAATTCATTTTCTGCTGTGTTTCTTCCAAGTTGGATTTCCTCTGTATATTTCTGGACTTGTTTTCGTATTTCAGATCCTATGACTTCAAAACATTCTTTTTTGATTTCAGAACTTATTTCTGCTTTGAGTTCCTCATGATCTTTCTGCTGTTGTTTCTTTGCTTCAGATGCTGGGAATTCATATATATCATCTGCAATAGTACTCTCTGCACTTGTTCTGGGTGAGCATCGTTTTTCCACCCAATGTTTCTTTAATTCATTCTTTATTTCAGATACTATGTATTCAAATATTTATTTTTTAATTTGGGGAATTACTTCTCATTTTATTTCCTGTATAGCTTTCTGCTGTTGTTCCTTTCCTGCTGTATCTGTTAGTTCATTCATTGCAGCCAAGCTAGTGTCCTCTGCCCTTCCTGATGGACTCGAGTTCTGGGATTGCATTTTTCCCCTTGTCTTTGTCATTTTGTATAGCACTGACCTTTGACCTTTGGTGTAGAGCTTTGGTGCAGCTATAACCTTAGCTTGTTATGAGATTCGGGTGCCAGTCTATTAAGTTTGAGATTTTCCAGGTATGCTTATCCTGGGTCTAGCTGTTGTGTTCAGTTCCTTTTTTGCTGCAGCTCCTTTGGTTTCCCTCTGTTGGTTCCTGGGGTCAGCCCTCCTGTGTCAGGCAGTTCGTTCCCCAGGTGGGCGGGTCTGCGCTTTGGTGGGTCTTCTGGGCTCACAAAAGGATAGTGGATGATCTTATTCCCTGAGTAGGCTGTACTGCGTTGGCCAGCCTTTGCTGGGTCCGGGTCTACAGGCCGTAACCCGAGAAGGCTGGCAAAGGTCCCTCTGGTGCAGTGGGCCTGGAGCCCTCACTCACAGGCCAGGCTGTGCTGGGTTTCGGTCCGTAGCGTGGGACCGAGGATTGCTGAGAAATGTCCCTCCGGTGTGGCAGGCTTGGAGTTCTCACTCCAGGCCGACCTGCACTGGGACTGGGGCTATGGGGTGGGACTGGTAATCACCTGGAAATGTTTCTCTGGCACAGTGTGCCTGGAGCTGTCACCAGGCCACGGGTGGTGGGGGGCAGGTAATCCTTGGGAAATGTCTCTCGGGCACGGTGTGCCTGGAGTTCTACACTCACTGACCTTTGATGCCCAGAGAATTGGGGAAATTCCCACTCGATCAGTGGGCTTTTGGTCAGGGGATCCAGGGAGGTGCTGGTGAGTAGGTCCTGAGGTTTCAGGCCAGTCACTGGCTTGGAGGGGTTGGGGACAGGGATCCGAGTAGCGCGCGTGGGAAGAAGCCAAAGGCTCTCCCTCAGACTCACCACACTCTCGCTGGTCTGGGAAGCCTGGTGAGTCCTGTAAATTCGCTGTCGCTGGGAGAGCTTGGCGCAGGATCCACGGGGCCGCAGGAGTCAGCTGCTGTCTCAGGCTGGTCTCTGGCTGGGCGCCGTGGGCGGGATCGAGTGGATCTGCTGGCGTTGGTCTTGCTGTCTCGGGAGGTCTCTGGGGCTGGGCGGGTGAGGGCGCGGGTGGGATGGAGCAGGATGGCGGAGTCGCCGTGCTGTCTCTGGCCGGTCTCTGGGGCTGGGTGGGCGGGGGCGGGATGGAGGAGGATGGCGGCGTCGGCCGCGCTGTCTCTGGCTGGTCTCTGGGGCTCAGCAGTGTTTTCTTAGGTGCAATTTCCATGTCTATGCATTCTGCAGGTTTTTCCCCCCAGGTAATTAGTATCATGGAATGTCCCCGAGTTGGCATTTTATTCTCCTTCAGCACTCCAGGTGATAATTGAAATTCAGGGTAGATACTCTATTACAAAGCTCATTGATAAAGTTAATTAATATAAGCCAAGTTAACTGAGAGCTGGTGCTTGAAACACAAAGATCTTAATACTTGCATGTTATTATTCCTGAGTGTGTGTGTGTGTGTGTGTGTGTGTGTGTGTGTGTGTGTGTGTGTGTTTCATGACTGAAATCTTTTTTCCTTTGACATTAGCTTTATTTCCAAACCAGCGATGGGCTATTTCTTGTTATATTTCTGGTTATATAAGATGCATGTTTCTCTTTGAAGAAATGTACTTGCTTATTTGGAGAAATCACCCCAGAAGGAGGTAGATCACTTTTCCTTTAATTATTGGGGCACTATCGCCAATGCTGACCTCTACATTTTGTGATTGATGACTTTATTTGGGCTTACTCTACTGAGCCATCTCCCCAGCCCCTAGTTTTCTTAATAGTGCTCAAAGATATTAAGTCTTTAGCATGGTAGGAATATCGTATGCCACTGTAATATACTTGAAAAACCAATGTACATAACCAATGACCATTCTATTTTTATCTGTGTTTTTCTTTGACACCAAGCTTTGTTCTTTTATGAACTCCAAAGTTCAAATTTTCCTTATGGCATAAACACAATTGTTCTTTAATACCTCTTAAGCTGACTTACCTCTTGTTGTGGCATAACCCTTTGATCTTCACATTTTATGCAAACACGATTAGAATAATAATAGGCAATAATAGCAATTGTAATAAAAATTCACTAAATAAAAATTGATGATATTTATCTGAAGGATTTTCTCTAAGCTCTCAAACTCTTTTCATTCTGATATTTTCTTCAATGCCTGAACTCTGATGCTGTTTCATTAATCATTCCTGAAATATTTCTAGCAAAATACTGTATTTTAAAACCAAAAATGGAATAAAAACTTTTCTAGGGTTCTGCAGTATAGGATTGATGGAAAATGATATTCATGAATTAAATTCAAATCAGTGAAAGCACAGAAGAAATAATAGTGTGTTTTTGTAGAAAACATATGCTATAGGAGAATTGATTTCAAAGATGAACAATAGCCACAGACTTAGAATATTCTTGGTGGATTATAATTTAGACTGTTAAAATTCTGTCTCTCAAAAGACATGATCAACTTAGGGCGGGGAATTATTTTTTTTAAATTCTGCAAAGTTCTCTTACTTCATGTTTTAATATGAAAGGATTATATTTTCACCAATAAAATAACTGATTTAAATATGTCTAGGAATATGATGGAGTTTGTATCTCAGTTCAATACATACATCCTACTAACTGAAAATAAAAGAACTAAATCATGCTCTAAATGTTTCACTTTTATGTCCATAGAAATATCTTTACAGATACAAGAGGTGTCACCAGTCATAATTTTATAGACCAAGGAAATGCTATAAAATGGTTGAATTTAGATTCTGATAAGCAATATTTTGACACAATAATAATAAGCCAGTTTCCGTTTGAGAACAAAGGATAAAAACCTTAAACACATATTTAAATAATGAAGCTTCTATATAAATTTATTCCTATCTGCATTTCGTGTGGAAAAAAATGCTTTGGAATATGCTCCAGGAGGATTTATAAAGATTTTGCTTGAAACTAAATAAGATCTTAATCAAAGACTGAGATAAATTAGCAGTGTGGTCCTCTAACAAAAGTGCATATTTGGAACTCAATCACTTGAACCCCTGAATCTAGTGAGAAGTGTGAATGACAGTCAAATGCATACCGACATGAGCTCCTGCAGTTAGATCACAATTTAACTGAGTGACATAAAAGCTAACTGAAGAATATTTCATTTAATTAGAAACTTCTGGAACTTGCAACAGCACTCTGACAATGTAATGAAGATCTTTTAAAGTAATATCTCAAAATATTTTATCTCATGTTTTCTTTAGTTAGAGTAATATGAAAACACTAAATGTTAGTAAATTCACATAACATTGTTACTTCTGATTACTTATGTTTTATTGGAAGTAGTTTTGTGCTTACAGTGTTTCAATTTCAAAGATGTTTTGACTTCATGACTGTGTAAAAATGATTAGCATTCAGGAAAATCATATTTTAAATTTTGATTTTGTTTTGAATTGCGATATGATGCTCTGTCATGATATTGGACAACAGCTATAGACATAGCTTCTGACCATCCATGCAACTTTCAAGAAATAATTGATACTATGTGCCTTATTTTGCTAATCTAGGTTATATGATGAGTTAAGTGTATTCAATATGATTTTTACTTATACACTTTCAATTTATGATGCATTTATCAGGAAATAAGAACTTACATTTCTTTTCTTTTCTTTGGGGAGACCAAGAATCAAACTCAGAACCTGGAACTTGCTAGGGAGGTGCTTGTGCCACTGAGGTATACCCATTGCCCACCCCTGTGCACTTCCAGAAAGATCTATGTACTATTATGTAGCCCTCAGAATTAAATAATACTATGCTCATGTTGAGGACAATGTGAGTTTCTTTTAAATCTCTTTCCCACAATGGCAATATCCTAGCATGAAATTCAAGCATAGAGCACATGCAGTTCAAAACAGAGCTAAAGAAACGAGCCAAATTTAAACAAAACTTTAGAAAAAAGAAAACAGACACACACCTTACCTGAATAACCCAGTCACAGTTCATTCATTGTGTTGTCGTGTACATGATCATTTTTATTAAACATATATAGCTATATATATATATATATATATATATATATATATATATATATATATAATTTATTTTTTGAGAAACAATTATCTAAATCCAAGTGATAAGAACACTAGTTAGAAGCAAATGTGACATAGTTTCTGCTGGCAGTGATTCAGGAAGTGATGCCAATGTTTCTTAACCTTGGGTGTAATGATAAATAATCACAGAAAAGCTTAACAGAAGGAGTAGCATATTGCATGTGCCCAATCCTTATGGCATGATGTACGGTGATTTGCCAAATCCATAAACTTTGAACATCAGGTCTTTAGATGACAAGATATTATTAGTGGGCTTCCTGTAATATGTTTATGGCAGAAATGTCTCAATATAAAAATCACTTACTGTGTTCACAAAATGAAAAGTTATTCCTAAGGATAAACATAAGTTAAATGCTGGATAGAAATCTTACATAAAACCTTAGGGTTGGGAAATTTTTTTCAATCAGTTATAGCCATAATTCACAAGTAAGACAAAAAAAGTATTTCACCTGTGCTGGTACATGGCTCTAGCCCAGGGTTGTAGTTTGTGTCTCGCTGTCTCCACGGAGCCTCATGCAGTCATTGGGTCAGGCTTCTAGAGTTGGTGATTAATTCATAATCCAATGCTGGGATTATGGGTATAGATGCTACCCTTGTCCTGGGGTGGACAGCCTGAATATGATAGAAAGAGGGGAGAGAGGCTCACTAGCTACTGCAGCTGCTGCTCCTCCACCATGAACAGCTTCCCCCTTCCATGTGCCACTCTGCCTTGGAGGCAGCCAAGCATGGACCTAAACCTTCACTAACTGTGAGCTAAATAAATCCTTCCTTTATTCTGGGTGTTGGGTATTCTAGTAATGAGAGAATAGTAACGAGACACCCAGCATACAGAAAGCTGAGACAGGGTAATTGGCATGTATTCATAGCCAGACTGAACTAAATAACAAGACCCTGTCTCAAAAAAACCAATAAAATTAAATGAACTAAAATAGAAGAAACATCAGAAGACAAGATATCATAATTTTATATTGTACAGATGACAAGAATTCTAGTTTTTTCCTATTACATATAAAATTTCCTTCATTACTTTGCTTGTAAAATTCCACGATCTAGTTCATTTTCCTATCTTTTTTTTTTTTCCTTCCGGCAGAACCAGAAATTGAACTCAGGCCCTTATGCTTGCCAGGGAAGTGCTTATTCCACTGTGTCATCTTCCTGGCCCCTCTAGTTCATCTTTTCAGGTAGTGGTGAATTAATCAATTGTATTTGAATATTTCTATAATTTACTGGAGTTTAAAATTATATTTAGATAAACAGAGAGCTTGTTTTATTTCCCCCCATATGCAACTGAAAGAGAAAGACTATGTTTTTCTAAACATAAACTGATCTTTCATTTAGTTTTTATCTTCCATTAATACTGTCAGCAATGAAATTGTATGGTGCCACATTGATATCTCAGTGGGTCCTGCTAATTTGCTTTAAGAGTTAAAAAAATGAAAGGTGTTTTCTTTAGTAATTTGTAAACAAAAATCATATATGGATTTCTTTTTGAAATTTTAAAATATTGTGCATATTTCATCTTGTCAAGCATTATTATTAAACAGTAGTTATGGGTTTTCAACGTATATTTCTAAGCTCCCATACATTTTCTTTTCTATATAATTATTGGGGAGCAAAGGGACCTCCCATATATTTTATATGCTTAAAATTTACACTTATTTCCTTCAGATCTGCATAATTATTCAACTATCTTTATATCATACAATTTTTATATTTATTATTAAATATTTTTTCTGCTGAGAATTGATTTTTGTTAAGATATTTTTTAAAAATATATTTTCCCTTGTTTTATTTCTTTATTTGATGCAGGGTCTCACTATGCAATTTGTACTTTTAGTTATCTTCTTGTTTCAGTGTCACAGTACTGGGACCACAGGTGTGTGCCACCGTACCTGGTTTGGGTTTCCAGTACTGTGCTGGGCCACTGCAGCATATGGTACCCGGGATCGAATCTGACTCTTTACACATGCCAGGCAGATGCTTAGACCGCTGATCAATTTCTCTGGCCCCCAAGATGTTTTCAAATAGTCATCTTTTCCAGGGTGGTTTCAATTATATAGAAATTTTAAAATATTTAAAATTTCACTGTACACAACATTAAATTATTTTATGTATTCTGATTCACTTAAAGCATTCATTTAATTGCTATTCATTCATGTTTTATTCTAATTTCATTTGTAACTTATTCTCCTTTTTAATATTTATTTACTTTTTGTATTTTTTTTAGGAAAGGGTCTAGAGGGTATTCAGGGTCTCACTACTAGATCAGAATCATAGTGATCTGCCTGTTTACAGCTCCCCAAATCTTTCCTGAGATAAACAAGCTCCCTGTTTATCTAAATATAATTTTAAAATCCTGTAAATTATAGAAATATTTGAACACAATTGATTAATGCACCACTATCTGAAAATAGTTGTGTATTTGAAAGATGGACTAGAATGTGGAATTTTACAAGCAAAATAATGAAAAAAAATTACATGTAATGTAATAACATAGCTGCAATTATAGACACACACCGCCACGCCCAGTGTCAATTGCACTATGATTCTGATCTAGTAATGAGAGTCAGGGATCGAATCCCAGCCCCTGTGACTGCTTGCAGGCACTTTAATCAGCTGAACTATTTGGCTGGCCCTCTCTTTTTTAACCTTTGATAATGCTAAGTTAAGTCAAATCTCTACATAATAACTGTAGTCAAAATAACCAACATTTCTCCCATTCATCTATCAGTTTACCTCGCATGTCATATTTATTTAGTTAATAATGCCAAATTTGTTAATTTCTCACTTTTTCTACAATCATCTGTCCACCAAATAATATAGTAAATTTTGACACTGACCTTGTTCTTGTGCAACAGTCAAATTAATTTAATCCACTACCATTCATTTAGATGTTGCCTAGGTAATTTCTATTTGTTTATAAATTGAAATTTTATAAAATATATATTATAATTTTATTATAACATAGCTTTTCATCTAATTATGCTAGAATGATTTACAGTAAGAAGGATGTTCAAAGCTCGTGGATATGCATACATTTCCAAGTTTTAATTTCAAATTATTTTGCATGATAAAAATCAATCTGCACTTCCAAACCTCTATGACATTTGCTGCCTCTCCTAGACTTGCCTATCACTTTATTTTCTTATTTATTTTTCTAAGTTCTTGAGTGAAAATATTTCAGGTTTGCTGAATCCCTACATTTCCTGCATTTTTAGACCCACATGTATTTTAGATGTCAGCATTTGCCATAGTCACTGGACACAGAGATATGAATCAGGAACTTACAACCTGAGTCACTTTAATCTTATGTTTATCAGAAAAATGAAACTACATATAAGTTGACTGAAAAGTAAAATGACCTCAGTTAAAAGAAAGTGTCTCAAATGAAATGTTATGTACTTGCCAAGATGGAAAGATGGCCACTCGATGACATTCATGATATGAAGGTGAGGAGCTACACATATTCTTCCTCAGAACCAAGAAAAGCATGTGGAAAGATGTTATTTCATGGATGAAATTCATGTGCCAATACTCTTAACGAATGTCATCATTTCGTACTATAAGTCTGTACATTCATAAAAATAAATAATTAAAATATAAATCTGCCCCCAAATTCCACTCTGGGAACAGAGGTATCATTAGCGTTATTTATGAATGATTATTATCTTAATATATTGCGAGAGTATCTACAGATTTAGTTCTTAAGTTATCTGAATCTCAAGATGTCTTCAAAATGTAGATAATGTTATATCTAAAGCCACTATAGAAATGCCATAAATATCTGTACCTATCTATCTTTTTCCATATATGTACGGATATATATTATGATGTGATTATTTATATTAATTGTTTGCTTTTGCAAAGCAGTAATTATTGTCACTATGCTTATTTTGCTTAAGTAGTGGGCATAGTAAGCTCCAGTCTTATCACGATGCGTTAGTTTGTGAGCGAAGTTATTCAAGTCCTAAATTATCTGGTTAGTCAGAAGATGTCATGAGGACAATATCTGCCAGCCATCTGGAGTGTTTTATTACTGAAAAGTTCCTTTCCTTCTTTGGCAGTGCCTGACCCAAGATACAAACTTTATGCCTCTTACCCATTTAAAACTTTCCATATTATTGGAAAATGACATTACTTCAGGTTTCTATTTATTTCTAGAATTATCTATTTGACCCAGTGAAGACAAAATGTAATCAGTAAACATTTTATGTAACTCTGGAACTAATACAATTAGAATTGCTCTTATATAGTCAGAAGATATACACTGACAGTGTACATATTTTGTGTTTTATAACAGTGTTTTATTTATTTATTTTTGTACTTTAGGGAAGGTTCTACAGGGTGTTCTGTGTATCACTATTAGATCAAACTCCCGATAATCCACCTGTTTACAGACTCCCAAGAGATGGGATTACAGGTGTGCACCACAATGCCCGGTCTTCGTAACAGTTTTAAAACACACATATCTGAAAACACATTTTAAAATAAGCAGCCAACATGGTCATACCAGGAAAGCTTCAAAACACTGAATGAATTTCAGCTGAATTTTGTTTTACAAAATTACATGATTTCATTATTTTATAGCAATAAGAACAGGAAAAAAGCAAAGATGGCCTCTTGGAAAAATATTCATTAATTTTACCAGAAAACTTAATAATAACATGACTGCCCCAAAACCTTTTTCCCAATAAATACGATGTAGATTATGGTACTAGCTTATTGAATGTGTTGTTGCTCAGCAGAATAATGAAGCTATTGCCACAGCTCATTCTGTTCTAGCTGATACTGCATGAAGCCAGCACTAGATAAGACACCTATGACACTAGAATGTTATGCCATTTTAATAAGGGATAAAACAACCCGTGACTATCTTAACTGTAACATCATATCACTTTTTATCTCCAGAGAAATCATCCAGATTGGTATGAATACTTCTCCAGCTTGCGTAGCTAGTTTGTAATTATGGTAATGGCTTTTGCAAAATATGTTCGCAAGAAGTTAACACTGGAGAAACTTTGGTAGAATACTTTTGAACACAAGCAGCCAGGAGGAATCCTCACTTCTAAGGGAGCCAGCAAGCATCTGACTACACACTGCAGAAAAAAAAAAAAAATGTTCCCAAATTCACAGGTGTACTGACCAACTTGTGTGATGTCCACAGTGTGCTTCTTGGTTTTCACATGTCTTTATTTAGCTTGCGACTCAGTTCAGACCCTTGAATTTCCTAGGTTCTTACATCCGTTCTATTTGAGCTTCTATTGATTTTTTTTTCACTGCTTCACTTTTTTTCATGTTTCATCTCATTTTACTGGCATTGTGATTATTTTCAAAGCTCAACATCTGCTCATAAGTTGTAATTACTGGTTCTTTTTCCTAAGAGATAGAACTGTAATTGTGTCCTCAACACATTCACGAAACATGAATCACTTTTGTCTTGAGGGGATTGGATTGATTAGAGTGATCTTCATCCTTGTGTGCTTTTTTCCTTTAAAATGTAGGACTGAAGCCTATTCTAAAATTAATATAGTGCTATTTGAATCCTTTTATATCAGTAGAGGGAATGTTTAGTTTTTAAAGGAAGAAATTAAAGTAGGAGTAATGATCACAGGCTCTAGTCAAATACTGTCTATGCATAGTTTAGGAAAAGATGTATCAGATGGTTGTTTAGTCAGAAAGCTGAAACACATAGATACCCACAGAGATGTACGAAAGGTAGAACAAGAAGAATATAGGCCATGTTTCTCCAGTGCCCTAAGAGAATGCATGTCTTAGTCCTGTTCTTGTAGCTGAGACTCATTGCCCAACAATTATGTCAAACAATGAGAGGTTAACTTTAATTCAGAGTCCTTGGTCCGCAGGTCCCAAGACAGAAGTGGCACAGAGAAAAGGTCAGATAGCAGAAAAAGCTGTTCACATCCTGGTTGTCATAAGACAGAATGTGAAAGGAGGGGAGAGAGAAGAGTCCTAAGTTCCCAGGATACAAGCCATGCCTAGCTTTTTCTGGAGGCTAACAGCCTGCTCCCTGCCTCCCTCATACTGTCTCCATGATCAGAGCAATGAGTGTATGTGGACTCCTTGAGATTTTAAACAAGAACTATCTTCAAGGACATTGAAAGGGCAAAATTCCACTGCCAAGATTCATGCTGGAGTCTGGAGTTAAAATTCTGTCACTGTTTCAGTTATTTAGAAATCCACAGCTGGTCAATTTACTAGCAAAAAAAGAGAGAGATATATAGATTATTTGCAAAGGCAGAAAAGACTTAAAAACATTAGTAAAACACCAGCTGGCAGACAAGATAGAGGGGAAAAAAGGAAGACAGGCAATGGAGACAGATGGCCAAAGCCGGATAGAGAAAAGGTTTTAATACAAGTTTGTCAGGTGCAAAAATCCAATAACTGATGAGCAGGAGCGGAGAGTTAAGTTATAGCATTAAAATTATTACAATGCAATAAAGATTATACTTCTGAGCAAATGACAGTGCGAAGAGAAGCAGTCAGGGACTCACAAAATGAAATGAAGATAACATTAAAGAGGAAAATTGGATAAAAAAAGAAAAAGAAGGATGCATATGCTTTATGTTTCTTTAGTAAAAGGCCGTGTCTGAAACAGAACAAATAAACTGTGGTGCATGGTGATTGCTACCTCCGTAAGAGCATTTAGACAGATAGCTTTATCCCATTTAGATAAGCCTACATATTTTCCATTACTTATACAAGGAACAGAGATTCAATCAGTTTTAAATCTGTGTAGCAATATTTTTGCTCTGTTACACTTACCTTAACTTTCAGACAGCATGATCTCAGTATGAATGTCCATTTGTGATTTGCGACATTCTGATGGAGACCTAAAATAGTACTGTCATATTCACAAGGAACTGTCTGTCCAATAAATATTTGTAATTGTATTTATTATAGATTTGATGTGGTATAAGAATATCTTATGAAACAGAAAGATATATGTCATCTATATTCTTCCCCAGGTACAGTTTAAAGAGAAAGAAATAATTTAAAGGAAAATTCATACTGGTTAGTAAAATTAATGTAAGTTGTGATAGAATCTATAGTAGAATATTTCAAAGTATCATACCGGCATTTGGAATGGTGTAGAAATTTGGATGGGTGTAGGTAACAGTACTGATATTAAAGACTGGAAATGAGACTGTTTTGAGTTCTTAATGCTTGACTCAGGTCTGAGACCGTAATAGGGGCCTCACAGGCATGAAAAATAAAAGGGAATATGATAGAAGTTAGTGGAGAACAATCAAAGTGAGCCTAAACCCCAGAAATAAAACACTTGAATTGGAAGATTGTTAAGAAATCAAGGCATTGGTTGCCCTGTGGTAAGACAGGTGCAGGAATGATAATTCTTACTGCAAGTCAGTACGCACTTCATGGAAAGGGTCATGGTTGTGCTGGTCCTCATGAAGCAGTGAAATTTTAACTGACAATATGAGATAAAAAGAAACTCGGGCAAAGGGAGAGGTTACAACTTGTATTGTATATTACAACAACAACTTGGATTTTGTCTTAGTTGAAAATATGAATGAAGTATAGTCTACAGCCAGTTCACTTAAAATTCTGAACTTTAGAAAATCCTTCTCACATTAAAAATGTAATGTAGTTTAAGCTGAGATAATATGATAATGAGCATATATCATGAGCTTTGAGTCAGGAATGTAGTTCAATTCAAGAAGATAGCATTCTAAGAGATGAAAATTTAAGCCAACGATGGTGACTGGAACAAAATGCAGACTGTATCTCAGGCAGTAGAACAGCAAACAAAACACAACTTTGATCCATGGAAAAGTATGATGACAAAAAGATATAAGAAGTCAGAAATTTCTTTGGTAGAAAATCAAGAATCTGGTGTTTTATCTCTAAATGTGATCACATCAGCAGAACAAGAAACCTTGGGAGTTAGGAACCTGTGGGCAGCAACAACCTTTCCTAACTAAGGAGACAGGACATGTCTGAAGAGAGATGAAACATTTTTCCTCCTCAAATTCATTCTGTTTATTTACTCTTTGAAAACTCCACAAGAAAGCCTGTTGGTTTTAACTGATCTCAGGATTTCTCAAAACCAATTGCCTGAGATAGCCTGACACACATTTCGCAGCATACATGCAACAGATTGTCACAACTAAAAATGTGTGTACCTGATTTTATTTTTTTATGATATCCATTGCATGCCAGTGGATATGCAACATAAATGTATAGCTTTAGAAATGCTTATGTCATTCCACAAGGGGAAATATCTTCAGCAGCCTCCTCCCATCAGTCTTCCCAACTGCCTCTTCCTCCTAAATATTATGATTTTATTAATTAATATTGATTTTTCCAAAATTACATTAATTATGCTGATTTTCATTAAAATTTTGTTACCTATTAATTCATCTTTAAAATAATTATCTCAGTCTTGCTTTTTTTAAGGTTAGGTAAATGACATCAACACTATCAATTTTCCTTTATTCACTCATTGTTTTCTTAGAAATCCATTTCTTAATATCTATCTGTTGGGTTATAAGTATCTACAGCTATGCATGTCTCTATGTGTACAGAATTTCATTGCCTTATATCCCAATATATTTATTATTCATAATTTTAAGTCAATTTCTGTTGTAAATGATAGGGTTTACTTTTTTATCTGTTGCTGTAAATCTACATTTTTGCAAGTTATTACCCTTAGTTTTGGAATGGCACATTTAAGTGTATCCTAAATTTTAAAGACAATTTCAAGTTAGGATTACCAATCCCTCAGCAGTCACCAATGCCCGTGGTGCGAATTCCTCTTTAGATACATCACATCCACACTGGTCACTAATGCAGGTATGCTCCACTACACCCAGACTCTGGCCAACTCCGCCCACCCTGGTGGAGGGTTGGCATGGCATGTGGGGCTGGGGATCGAACCATGGCCTCTGCTCTTGCCTAAGCTTCCCTGACTCTGTGCTTTAGTCCACTAAGCTATATTGTTGGTCCCAGAAAATGTTTATTTTGCTATGAATTGATCATACATGAGTTTTTGTCTATTAATATTGTTTGTATTATGTAATAAACGCTGTAATTCTAAATGTCTTGTGTCAATGCATCATTCTACATCTTTCTCTTTCACTTCTTTCTCTTTCTTTTTCTGTCTCTCTTTTCTTTGGCTTTCTCTCTACCTGTATCTTTTCTGTTCCCTTTAATTTGGTCTATTCACTTTTGGTCATTTTGACTCTTTGTTTTTTCTAGATAGTTACAAATAGCAGATAGTGAAAACAAATCAAAATTATTTCATTCAACATCAAAAATTTTAAGTTTTTTCTATTACATTAATTTTTATGCCTTACTGTCTTCCTAATTTAATTTTTCTTTCTTTAATCCACTAATTTATCCCTTTTCTTCATTTTTTATAGATGTATGTAGAGCAATGTGTTTTTATTCTGATATTGTTGAGATTGATATATGTCAATGATTTTTTATTACTTGAAGCATGTATTTTAAGCTTTTATTCTAATCTCTTATAATATATATCTTTAGCTATTTGTACATAAACTGCTTAACTATGACAAGTTGGGATCCTTAATTTTTCTTTTGTCATGAAATTGTGTTTGGATTTCTATAGTTACCAATTGATATTCTGCATATTAGTTTATTACACGAAATTGCCGAACACATCCTTTTTATCTTAGTATGGTGTATTTTCTACATATCATTGTGCATTTCAAATACATGCATATTTTACACTTTGGAGCAAAGGGAAATCAAGCAGAAATATGCATAAATATGGTACATTTTACTAATAACATTACTTCTAAAAGTGCTGATAATAATAATCTTTTTATCCTTCATTATTTCAGTGTATTTATTTTTAAAACAATTACATACACAAAAGCTAGAGATGTACCGTTTTTTTTTTTTTTGTCTTTTTTTGGAGACAGGGTCTCACTGTGCAGTGCAGGCTGGCCTCAAACTCACTTTGTAGCTCAGGCTGGTCTCTAACTCACAACAATCCTCCTGTCTCAGCTTCCCAAGTGCTGGGATTACAAGTATGCACCACCTCGCCCGGCTTAAATTATTATTATTTTTTTTCTTTTTTTGCAGAAGCAAGGATTGAACTCATGCCCTTGGGTTTGCCAGGCAAGCACTTATTCTACTGAGCCATCTTCCCAGCCTCAGAGATGTACCATTTTAGAATTACACTACTTTCGACTTGAGATACAATCTCAAGTCGACTTGAGATAAAATATATTTCTCTAGCTTATTTTACCTGGCATGACAGTAATTTTGACTCTTAATTGGTAATTTTTCATTTTTATCTCCTTCAACCTCTGGTAGCCACCCCTGTATTTTTTGTTCCATGGAAAGGATTATTTTAGATACCTCACATAGGTGGAATTGACAGATTTTGTTTCAGTGACTGGATGATTGTAATTAGTTCAATGCCTTCACAATTCACTGATATTGTGGCATAGGACAAAATTTGCTTGTCTTAAAGGCTTATATCCTCCTTATGTGTATATGTAAATAATCCATATTTGCATCTCCATCTACTTGTACAGCTACATGTATATCTGTATCTGTGTCAACACTTATATCGTTCTCAATATTGTATCTATTTTATGATTGACATTTAAGATCTTTCTGCTTCTAAACTATTAGTACTGGTAATACAGTGATCATCAGAGTGCTCATTCTCTTCAAGTACTAACTCCACACAAGAACTGTAAACATCATCTATTATGAACTTGCACAACAAAGGAAGGAAGGGATAAGGGATAAGGTGATTAATGGACTGCAGAGGAAAGAAAGGGAAAGGGGTACAAGTGGAATGCACTGAGATTTGTTCATGCACCAGCTTCACACAAGAAATGAAAACATGGAGTAATTCATACATTTCATAGTACACTAAAAAATAATCTGGTTTTAAATTCTCTGGAACAAATGTCCACTAATAGAGATGTTAAATAGTAGTAGTTCTGTATCTCATTTCCTTCTTGTGGGACTGCAGTCTGCTTTTCCACTGTAGCTAGTTTAGTTTGTTATTAGAATCTAATTGTCTTACAGCATCGATAACATTTATATTTCTTTTTATTGAGGACAGCCACCTCGAGAGATGGGAGCCTATTTTTTTTTTTTTTAGTTTAATTTTCATTTTCTTGATTAATAACAATGCCTTTTTAGGGCCGGGCATGGTGGCGCATGCCTGTAATCCCAGCACTCAGGAGGCTGAGGCAGGAGGATTGTTGTGAGTTCGAGACCAGCCTGAGCTACAAAGTGAGCTTAAGGCCAGCCAGACTGCATAGTGAGACCCTGTCTCAAAAAGACACACATACACAAAAAAAATAATAAAAATAAAATAACAATGACTTTTTTCTACAATCATTGGCCATTTTTATAACTGTTCTAGAAAAAAATGTGTATTCAATTTAGAACTCATGACTTAAACATATACTTATTTTTTTCTTGATGACGGCAATCGAAGTATGATCTCATGCTTGTTAGGCAGGTGTGTATACTATTTCCCTTCCTCTATTTAACTATTACCAAAATTTATAAGAATTTTTGAATCTGCTTTATAGTAAACCTTTACCAAATATATGTTCCTGAATAAAAGGGCTCCTATTTTCTAACATATATCATATGAAATGTGATCAACAAATATAGTGCATGTTTAAATTAAATATTAAAATGTTCTTACTGCAAAAGTCATGCTGTCATTAATCTACCAACAAATGCTCCTTCTCTAGTCAAACACATTTATGTAGTCATTATGGCCCCTTGCTGACGCAGTCCTGGAACTGTTGTTTTCAGAATGTCTTTCCATGGATGTCTCAATCTTCTGAATCCATTCAAAATGTTTATAGCAATTTCAAGCACAAAGAATCTGAGGGTGTGCTTTCATCTAGTCCAGCATTATGCAACTTCTAGGCCTTCATAAATTCAAAATGTAAAAGGATTTGAAAATTAATATTTTGAGTTGATCATGGCATCAAGGCAGTTCTGGGACTTTCCACCCTTCTTCAGAGTGTGGTAAGAAAGACGGGATAAATGTGTGAAAAGTATTCATGTTCTACATTTTCCAATGACTGCTGTATTAATAGTATATTCTCTACTTCCAAGCCACTATCTACATACATTTTAGAACCTTTTCTAGATACTCTTTGATTTTTATTTTGTATGCAACCATTTTCAAACTTTTGTCTCTAAGTACAACGTCCTGCCTTTGATTTGGAGGCATGTCCCATTAATATTTGCTCCTTGTCCTTACTGTGTACTAGTGAGTATATTCATTCTATCATTATGCCATTATGGAATTTGTTGCAATAAATTTTATGAAGATTTTTAAAAACCATGCCAAGTTCTTTGCTTTTCTTGGTAATCTGTACAATTCTTGAGGTTAGCTATTTTCTTCTTAAAAATAAATCTCTCTATATTTATCTTATATCTGATAATTAATTGTATTGTTGCTACATTCTCTGAATCTATTTACACTCTTTTGTAAAACTCTTGTTTATGCCATTTTATTATTTTTTTTATATTTGGTCACATTTGATTGTCCATGCATTATTTAGCCATTAAAAAGTATTTGAATTAATTTGAGGCTTACATTTATGCTACCAACCATAGTATTTTACTCCACAATAAGATGATCATTTAATCCTGATTGTTCTCCCTGAACTTTAAGAAGCATTAAATTCGTGAATATAATTGGGCATTCTGAAATTTCACTGACTACTCACGTTATTTAAAGTTAAAATTCATTGTATGAGAACATTAAGTTATTAAATTCATTGTTAATGCAAGAATGGGTTGCTTAAGGCTTCAAGAGGGAAATAGCTTCCTGGGGTCTATTCCACTTATAGGAACTGATAGGTACTTTTGTTTAGTTTATGAGGCTGGCAGTCATGATTATACCTCAGCCTTCCAGGCACCTATTTTGGAAAGAAAAGTACTGAATCCAAGTTGAAACGCTACAGGCATGGTACACATTACATTTTCTTTCCATAGGAAACACCTCACTAACTTTCTAAACCTCTTTTTTTCTTTAGAAATCCAGTAACCCTGGAGTTTATTTAAACTAAGAGGAAAAGGTCTTCATGTGTTACTGCAGTGCATACCTGGTTCCTTACCAATTGTGACAAGGAGCAGAAGGAATTAAGGAAATTAAGGAATGTGGCACTTGTGACCCATACAGAACACCAACATTTTGGGTTGTACGCAATTAAAGAAATACTTCACTTTTGAAATACTGGAATAGACAATACATAGAGGCATGTCTTAGGTGGGCATAGGAATGCAGTTTAGAAAACAACAACCAAAAATATCACACTGGAACTATACAATTTCTTTAAAATCACTGAGTGAAAAAAACAACCTTGAACTTTCATACTGATTTTACACAACTTGTAAACAGTATCTTGACTTAAATCAAAGAGCCAAAAGTTAAGACTCTCCTCCTCTATTTTTGGCAAACCACTGTATGATAAATTTAGATGACTAGATTTCACCTGGGAGTGGACTTTTAATTTTTTTGTTTTTAATTTAAAAGTGAGCAGGTCTGGTACCTTTATACTGATGTCACCAATGTTAATATTTCTTGAGATCTCAGGAAGACTCTTTTTTTTTTTTTTTTTTTTTTTTTTTTTTTTTTTTTTTTTTTTTTTTTTTTTTTTTTTTTTTTTTTTTTTTTTTTTTTTTTTTTTTTTTTTTTTTTTTTTTTTTTTTTTTTTTTTTTTTTTGTGGAACCAGGCCCTTGTGCTTTCCCGGCAAGCGCTTATTCTACTGAGCTATCTTCCCAGTCCCCAGACTCATATTCTTTACAGCTGATACAGAATGAGCTGGAGCTCCTGCTCAGCCAGCCTCAGATTTCTCCAGTTTATTTTGTGCATCGATTTGTGTAACATTTTCATTCATATTGGTCTCCAATAGCATCCCCCATCAGTCTACAAGAATATTGTGAACCCTGTCTACATGGATAATTAAATCCAGTTCACTGATATTTTCAAAACATTTCTTTACATAAATACTTACATTAGATCTAAAATGCCAAAGTTCACTTTCTAAAGAATCCACACAGAAGACAAAATATAGTGTCGCATAGTTGCTATAGATCAGTTTGTTCTCAGATCCCCCAATTAATAATCCTCCTTCTAGGAAATTACAAACATTTTCATCGCTTAGATACCACGTTGAAAGTCTCCCTGATGGTTTGCTATCATGTATCTTCACTGTAGGGCTGGTAGAACTTGGAGAGCTGTGGCTGCCTGTGGTTATTGAAAATGAGGGTCACTTTGATCACGGCTGGGTCAGCTGACCAGGTGGGCTCTGGGGGCCGGGAAAGGCATGGTCACGTGAGCCGTGCTGGGGATCTATCAGATGTGCCTTCCCTACCCACCCTTTCCTGCACACTCCCCCAGCTCTAGCTTTCTAAATCTAGTTGTTTTTTTTTTTTTCATTAAAATAGATTTACTTAGAGGGAAGCAATTTCTAGAATATTCGTAAATTTAATAACCATTTGATAAATTTTCTCAGTCTAGCAATAACTGTATCATCAAAAAAATCTTATTCAATGGTAAGACTAAACTGAACAATACTCATTCACATAGTTCTTTTCTATAACTTGTTATCTTATTGCTACATTAGAGTTTCTAATAGCTTGTTATAGATTTTTCTTACATCACTGTAAATTTTCCTGCAGTATTCTCAGATTTTATTATTAGGATTACGTAGAATCAAAGTAATCATCAAATGTACTCCTATGCCCATTTTCTATAAAAAGATTTTGTATATAATTGCTTTATTTTAAATTTGTTTTTTTATTATTTTTTATGTATTAACTACAGAGTCTACCGGGTCTCACTACACAGATCAGACTCATAGTGATCCTCCTGTTTTCATGTAGCTCTATTTCCAATTCTTCCATCTCTACACATTTCTTTACCATTATTTAGTTTTATTCATAATGATAAACTTAACTCTGCAATCCAGGTATATTTGGAGGGAAGGAAGGAAAACATGGAACCCAAAGAACTGCAATAAGTGCAGAGATGACGGGGTGTTTTGAGCAGGTAGGGCACAGGATGCTCTTCTGAGCTAGAGGAATGGTCTGGTCTGGTGGGGACAACACACACAAGACACACGTGTTAAAGTTGTCCACAGTCGATGATGGAGATCTTGCTGGTTTTGCAGTTCCTGGACCCGAAGCGCTCCACATCCTCCCCTGTGTTCTTGCCCTCTTTCCCTTTCTCGAAGACCACGTGCTTACCGTCCAGCCACTTGGTCCTGGCAATGCAGATGAAATCCTGGGACCTGTTTGTGTTTGGCTCAGCATTTGCCATGGACAAGATGCCCAGGCCTGTGTGCTTCAGGATGAAGTTCTCTTCTCCCAATTTCTCCCTGTAGATGGACTTGCTACCAGTGCCATTGTGGCACATGAGGTCACCACCCTGGCACATAAGTCCTGGAACAATTCTGTGAAAGCAGAAACCCTTATAACCAAATCTTCCTCACCAGTGCTCCGAGCACCAAAGTTTTCTGCTGTCTTTGGAACTTTGTCTGCATGCACCTCAAAACAGATGTGGCCCAAGGATATTGAAGAAAATAGTGGGGTTGACCATGGTCATCAACAAATGACTAAGAGAAAGGGTAGTGGCATCTGCAGAGTGCCTCTCTACACCTTTTTAATTAGAAATTATTTTTAGTGAAACACAAACTGGTGCATTCTAAAAGGAATTGAATATAGAGAACATTTTTTTGCTAATGTAAAAGCACATAAATATTTTTAAAAGTACAGCTTGTATAAATTTAAAATAATTAAAATTATACTTTATTATTTAATCATTTTATAATTACACTATACTCGCATTTTTTCTAAAAGAATGGTATTGTTGTGAAAATCTTTGTTAGTATTTCCATTTCTGTGGTACTTGTTCTTTTTTGGTACTTTCATCTCTCTGTCTCTCCATGTCTTTTTCTCCTTGTCTCTCTCTCTTTCTGTCTCTCTGTGTCTCCGTGTGTGTCTCTCTGTCACTGTCACTTTTTCCTCTATCTCTCTCTCTCTCTCTCTCTCTCTCTCTCTCTCTCTCTCTCTCTCTCTCTCTCTTCCCCAACTCTACATGCTGGAAAAATGATGTCCAAATACAAAAAAATGAAGCTAGCTTTGTCTAGGTACACAGTGTCAGATAAATAGCATACATCATAGAGCATAAAATCTGTTTGTTACCAAGTCCATCACCCCTTCTAAAAACCCATCGTCCGTCAGCATATAATAATTACTGTTTTGAGTTTGTGTAGATGTACTATTCCCAGTAAAGTACACATATTTTTAACAAAACATGGAGAAATGTACAGTAAACATCAATGCCACATAGAGAATTTTCCCATCTTCTTGCCGTACTACTCTGCCCCTAAAGACTATCCACAGAGAGAAAAATAAAAATAGCGTGATTACATATCATAGCCATAAAATTTATTTTTGTGCTCTATCAGCATTCATGAGTTTTTCTTTATAGCCATGGTTTGCTCTCCTCTCATTATATCCTTCAAGAAAAATCATTATTAATTCTCAAAAAATAGGTTTATTTTAAGATGAAAATAATGTCTCAAAGGCAAACTCATGTAACATTGAGGAGAAGCCAAACAAGTATGAGTATTGAGATTTCCAATGATTGCATGGGATTTTTTATATCTTATATAGGCCTGTTTTATTATCAAGGTGATTCTTGATCTTACTTTTAGGTTCAAATGACTTATATGGACAATTACCTTGCACTGAGTACAAATTGGTATATTTCATCCAGAGAAAAATTTTAGTTGTTATTATTTTGGCTACGTATCTACAGTAAACAGAAGAAATCATAAAATTGGAGTTGTGTCCCTTCACCTACTCATAAACTTGCCTATTGTCGTTACAGATAGGAATGACCTATTTTGGTTAATCTTACACTAAATTAAAGTTAACATTCTTGACTAAATAATTTAGAAAGTATAGTGTGTCAGGTATAATAATGTCAGAATAATTATACATATTAATGAATGGATGAATTTTATAAGTAGTTAATTGGTTTAATCAAACACTACTGAAGCTGAACAAATATTTCTATTTGGCCAAGCCTCATGTCCAAAAGATAACATGTAGCACACAGGATGCATCTTTTAGATATCTTATTCTGTTAAATACTTTGTTAAATATTTTAATGAGCATGACAAATTTTTGTTTTAGTATATGTCGATGCTTTCTTAAATGAATAAATAAGTATTCCAGATAGTACCAATTCCTTAATATGGCAGATTAGTTTTTTCCTATGAACATGGAAAATAGTACTAAGTCATGAAATTGAATACATTTTTGATGCTAAATCATATCTCAGTGTAATATAACAAGATGAATTTAAACTAAGGGTAAAGAGAGCCATAGTTTTGCCATAACTGTATTGATAATTGACCTTGTGATTAAGGAGTCTGGACCTCTTTCCACTGCCACAAATAAAACTATAAAGTGGGTATTAAATAAATTGTTGGTTAGCTATTTACAACATTAAAATTACATAGAACTGAAATGCCCTGTCTATGATATATCCCCAAGTGAAATATGTTGCATAGTCTCTGGGACAATGTTTCAAAAGATTTTGTTTTTTGTTAACTGCTCTAATAACTCACAACTTGCTGGCTGCAGAATGTATGAACAGCACCAACCTGAATTGTCTTCTTGAAATACAGGAAATCTTTACATCTTAAAGAAATAGTACATGATGTTTGTCATAATTTTCTCTGGATTAAGTGATTTTGTGTAAACCTTCAAAAGGACTCTCAAATGATTTTCAATATAATTCTTTTCTGACTTAAAGAGAAACAAGATAAATCACTTTGATGAGAATATTATCTAAAAATGACTGGTTACCAGTACTTTCGGTAATTTTTTAATATTATTTTATGTGTGCTGATTAACTTGAGCTAGTAAAAAGATTATAAATTTTGTATCTTATTAAAATGACAAAGGGTACTTATTGACACAAAGAAAATAAAGTTCATATGGGTATATGTGGATCTACATATGAATGTACATGTTTATACCAAGAAACTGAACTTATTTGTAATGAGAATAATATATGTAGAACAACAATGTAAGTACAGAAATCCTAACTAAGATGAAAATACAGCATAGTAAGAGAGAAATTCAGTAAAGTAATTACCCCTATAAAGAGATGACTCAGAATAATTAAATTCTTCCTTTTATTTTTATAGTGTGTGATTTTTGAACATAAATGGCAAATATCATTGTATTAAAATGACATTTCTTAACTTTTTTTAGAAAAGACATGCTGTTGTTCAAGTTATTTAATCATTTACTTATTAAAATTATACTGGGTCATCACTGGGTTATTATAAAGAGGTTAAGAATACATGAGATACATAGTAGTAATAGAAAAACTGAGAAAACTACATTGCATTTTGGAGAGAGAATGAGCAGAATTTATTAAGAATACACTAGAGTATAGATAATCTTGATTGCTAATAAGTAATTTTATTTCCAAAGGAATATCAAATTAATTTGATAAGGGCACAAAATTATCAATTTAAAAATCATTTAATCAGAATATTAATAATGATATTTTAATACAAAATCCTAATAATTTAGAATACCACATTTCATATGCACAATTTTCTTTCAAAATGTAAAGAGCAGAACATACAGACTGTATCCTATATTTAGGTTGTTTAAAGAACTATACTTATTCTCCTAAACAAATCTCATTTTGAATGAGAAAAAGCAACAAAGATTGAATATCTCTAAACTGGTAGCAAGATAATTATTAAATGAGAAAAGCATGAAATTATCAATAGTAATGTTTTATAATTATGATCACTGTAGCAATTTGTACAAGATAACACATGTATTTTGGAGCTTCTACTTTAAGAAATTTAATGACAGATTGGATGGATAATCTCTAATTAATACTCATACTTTCTATGATTAAAGTGTAAGAGTGTTTTGTTTCTAGAAATTATTTTCATTCCAAGTGTTTTTCTTTAAGGAGCTGTAATGGTTGATATAAGGCCTCAACTAGAGAAGTTCCGAAGTTCAGCTCAGCAGGGGGTCAAGGGTCCCCACTTTGTAAATATCCTCCTCCTGTGTGTACAAATCTGCTGTTCCCAGGGAGAAAATGGAAAGAGGATTGCAAAAAATGAAGAGAAGAGAAAATAGCTGAGGTTAGATGGTGGTTCAAGACTGACAGACAAAAACCCTCTGAAGAATGCTAAAGACCTTTACTTACAACTTTACAAAGTTGGAAGGCACAAGCTTGCTTAGTGACTAAAAGCCCACAATGTCCAGGCAGGATGTTTTTTCTTGAGACTGAGGTAGTTTGACTGCTTTATGCAAGGAGGCTTCTCCTGCCTTCCCACATACGGTCAACGTTAGCTTCAGCAGGTTCCAACACTGGGGAAAAGATGGACAAGGTGACCATGTGAATGCTACGCCACCCTTGGGGGCGCAAGCCTGCTTATAATATAAGGGACACAAAGAGGCTTGCTCTCCCCTCTTTGCTATCATTGCCCTGGTCACCTTGCCTTGGAGCCAGCTGAGTATGGACTGAGTCCTCTGCCAACTGTGAACCTCTCTTTCCTTAATTTTGTGCGTCAGGCATTTGGTTGTCGCAACAAGAGAAATGAAGACAGAAACTCTTCTCACGTTTTGCTATCTCCTGGAATTATTTACTTTTCCAAAAGTGAAATTTCTATCATCTTTTCTCAAATAGTTAAACATATATTTTCATTAACGAATACAGGATTATTTAGAAATCAGTCCTTCCCACTGATTTGAACAGTCTCATCAGTATTAAGATGAAAGCATATCCACACTTTCCAAATTTGATTTTACTCATGCTAATTCATTTGGAAAGTAATTTAATATTCTTTAGAATAACTTGCTTATTAAAGCTGTAAAGCAGATATTCTGCTATTCAAGACACAAGTTGTAGTTGAGTTCCTGAGTTTCTCTGTAGCTCATCTGTGGTGTGGAGGAGGAACATTATTTTAATCTACACAGTGATAGGAGGAGTAGAACAAGAGATGGAAAGAGAATTACACAATGGCCAGAAACAATTTTCTTCAACCAAGTACAGTAGTTATTTTGGCAAAGTAATGTTGGCAATACATCTCCATCTACTGCATATGTGGATGGGTATAAAGGGCTTGTGTGCTTTGTACACATGCGAATGTACACACACACACACACACACACACATACACACACACATGTAATCACAATTAATACCCATAAAAACCAATCCACAATCCATGTGCTAATGTTATATTTATTCCCAAAAAGAAATTCATATAAAACAGGAAAGAAACAGAAAGCTCTGCACTTAACTTATGGTTTGTCAAAATAAGACACTTCATACTTGCTAGTACTTGAAATTTTGTTTCTTTCCTTTCTATTTCCCACTGAAAATTGTAATAAGACTCTTGGACTGACAAGACGAATACGGTACTATTACTGGAGTTCGTGTTGCTTCCTGTACCAAGAGAAGAAAATCATTGTTTATAAAACAAAATTTGCAAAGCATACATCTCAATAGGAAAAGCCAGACAGATTATTTTTCACTCAGGGACAGGGAATATTGAGAATGACTGGAGAAATTGGATTATTATACTATCAGTGTCTCTGGGCTTCCAGATTTCTTGTGTTTCCTGGTACACAAATGGTGCTATGAAAAGAAATCAAAGCCCTGGAGATTTAAATATATAAAAAAGGAGGAAAATGCTGACATAAAAAAATGCAAATCTGAACCTTAGGTCAGCTTTGTCCTGAGAAGTGGAAAGAAACATACAAGACTAGAAAGAAGCTCCATAGATATAGAGTCAAATGCGTAAGAGTCACTTATAGGAGTGAACACAGCAGGGAGACTTCAGCTATATTATCTGTGGCTGAGAATTTGTGTACAATGAGTGTAAGTGTTCACAGTTGGGTTTTACATAGTGAGAAGAAACACTGACCAGGGCAGGTGTGGAGAAAGGTCTAGTTAAAAAGATTTCAAGGAATGATGGATAAAAGCATGTGGGAGGCCAGTGAGTTAGCTCAGAAGACTAAAGCACCAGCTTAGGCAAACCTAGACAAGTGCAGGGACCATGATTTGATCCCTGGCACCGCAAGCTGTACCAGCCCTGCCCCCAGGGCAAGTGGAACTGTCCCCGAAAAAAGAAAGGATGTGGGGAAAGAAGGTAAATTCAGGCAACTTTCTAAGAATTATTATATATAGGATTTCATAGAAATGGTAAGATAGGGGCCAGGGAGATGGCTCAGTGGAATAAGCAATTCCCTGGCAAGTGCAAAGGTCTGAGTTCAATCCCTGGTTCCATCAAAAATAAAGTAAAAGTAATGGTAAGTTAAAATCAGACAACTTTTAAATGAATGCTAGATAGAACAGAGAGTTTATATACAACTGATAATGTTCAAAAAAGGAACTAAACATTAATGACACAAAAGAGAATGAAGATAGTTATGACAATGTATTTACTACTGAGAGAGAATAGACGCCAGAGTACATCCCTGAGGTGGGCTTGTGAACATCCCAGCCCTAGGGGCACAATATAAATCTAAGATTTCTGAAGCGATTGTCTAGATTGCATAACTTTCTTTGAACACAGTTGACACTGCAGCATATGTAGGCATAGATGCAGGTGGGTGTGGGAGTTAGGGCTGATGGCTTGAGAAGGTTCTTTATGCCTTTAATGACATCATAATAAAGATTATGAATCAGAATTTTGATGAGAACGGTGTTATTGGTAATGTGAGGGAAAGCTCTGAAAGCCCAATAGGGCTTTAGTCAGTAGTAGAATGTTCATAGCAATTTTATAATCTTGGCAGAATATATTTGTAGAATGCAAGGAAAGTGTACAACAGCACAAGAATAGACTATGTATATACAGAATAATTATAAAAAGTATTAAGAAAACTTTATCATTCATTAAGAAGTAGATTCTTACCATTTAATGACGTGGGTTCATGGGAAGAGGTGATTTGAAAGCAAAGAGATGGAAATCATCATTACAGAGAAACTGATTTTGAGATTTTGAAATGGTGCCCTTGTATGTAATTATTAAGGGGGGGGGGATATGAAAAACACACTCCTAATTGAGAGGCCCTGTGAATGCCTGGGCCATCCAGGTTCTGTATGGACTTGACACTCTGAAGGGGCATGAAATGTGTGGGGTTTTCTGTTGTTTCCAACCCAATCCAAATGCATTATGAAGTAAATATGATGTTAAAGTTGACAAGAACAGGTAATTCAGAGAAAAGTATATGATAACATAAGAGATGATACTCAAGGCATGTGACCTTTCTGAGTGAGTGAGAGTGAGTGAAAGAGAAAGAGAGAAAGAGAGGAGAGAGAATAAATTACAATATAAAGGAAAGGTGTACAAATAATTGTACCTTTGAGGAAAATTCTCCAAACCGAGCTCCATGTCCACTGAGCTACAAATTCATTTTTATATATTTATTGTTTTTTATTTGTGGTACCGGGGATTGAACTTGCCCGGGAAGTGCTTATGCTGCTGAGCTATCTTCCCACACCCTCTACTATATATTTTAAAGGATTCTCAAGCAAAAGAGGAAGAAGGAAGAGGAGGCAAAAGCAGCAAAAAGAGGCTGTACATCTTCAGAACCTAGGATATAAAAACCCTCCATCCGTTTTTAGGAAAAGTTTCCAATCTTCAAGCCTCTCTGCAACAGTGAAAAATATGCCACTACCACTGCTTGGTTTTGGAGGTGCAACCCGAGGGAAAACTGCCAGTTTGGACAATCAAAGCAACTATTTTCAAATTTAGATGGTAATAAATGCACCAAGATTTTTTGAGGATATGTTGGAATAGTCCATATGGTGATACATGATCGTAAATTGTAGAGTCACACTGGAATATTGATAGGACTGGTAGAAAAATAGTGCAAGTGAAAGGGTGCCTAAAATACACGGTGAAGTGAGTCAGGGTAAACAAATTGTGTATTTAGACACTCTATCATTGTTAGTTGTTGTTGTTGTTGTTTTTTATTACTGGCTGTTAGCTTTTCTGGCCATTCCCTAGCTTCCTCAGTTCTTGACCTATTATACAAATCTAGGATTTCTTTTCTTAAATTAAAAACAATATTTTATTTACATATTTGGAATAGGGTCTCACTGCACAGCTCCAATGCATAGTGCTGCTCTTGTCTCAACATCCATAGCAATGGGATTACAGGTGTGTGACACAGGCCCAGTCTCCAACAACGAGCCCCGGGTTCTGGGGCAGGCACAGCACGTGCTGAAGGGATCAAACTCAGGTCCTTGCACTTCCCAGACCAGCGAGCTATCTTTGCAGCTCTAGATCTAGGATTTTTTTTTTACGGGCTTGCCTAGACTGTGTAACTTTTTTTGAAGATAATTTAGTAAACTTCAATGAAATTCAAGATAGGTAATATAATCACCAGTGAAAGATTGAAAATTTTGTTATGAAAAAGTTAAGAGTTTCTCAAGACACCACAGTGACAGTGTCTGTTAGGCAACTTTAATTCTTTCCTTTTGCTATTTTGCCTTTTTTTTCCATTTTAATAAGTTTAATTTTTATTGTTAGTGTGTAGCATAAATGACTTCATTCATCTTACAGAACTGTCAAACACTCATAAGGTGTCCTCGTTCTGTACTTCATCTTCCTCTTACCTGGACCCTCCACTGTTACTGGCTTCTCTTTCTTTCCACTTTCCTTCTAACACTAGACCCTTGTGAGGGGTGTGTGTGTGTGTGTGTGTGTGTGTGTGTGTGTGTGCTTGTGAATGTCAAGACACAACTTATTTCTTCACATGGTGTATTGTAGCATTAACAGGAATTTATTAATTCTTAATGAACAATTATACTGTGCAGTATAAAAGTGATGCAAACCAATGAGTCTTTCTCTCAACATAAGTAAAGTGCATATACTTTATTTGCAGCTAAATGTTTATTTCCAGAATTTTCTCCATATTACACTTAGTAACTATTTGCTTCATAATCCAAGAGCTAGTCTAGAAATCTTTTTATTGCTTTTATGTACTATAAATTTAAATATTCTTAAATATAGAAGAGTAGCTCCAAGAATTTACCGTTAAGGAAATTAAAGATTTGTGTGTCCTACTTTTTTAACCACAGACTTCTTTTTCCTCTTTTAGTTCAGTTCATATAAGTGGAGATTTGTACACAGATTAAGTAGAAACATTAGAAGTATACAAGCTAGATATCCCAAGGTTGCTTTCCAACTCAGCACGGCATCTACCTTAAAATTAATAGCATTCCATTCCCCTGGAAGTTCATTTATATTGTGTGACAGTTTAGTTAAATATAATATATTCAAGAAGAAAACATAAACTCTTCTACATATCCTCTGTTTCTCTCAGTTAGTTTTACACAAAAATTAAAGAAGTTGCTTTATTTTGACAAATAATACTAGTTTTGTTTTGACACAAATTCACGGGATAGATAAACATTAAAATCTGAATAGCATGATTTACAGAATGCTTTTCCCAAATGCAGCAAGGATAAATTACTTGATATTTTGTAATGTGTTTAAGTATGTAAAATTTGCAGTGTCTTTATGTGTCCTGCAATTTCATGGCGTTACAATTTAATTATTAAATAATGACTGAGCAATTACACTACAATTACCTATCACTGAGTAGTAATTATCATATAATTAGAGAATAAATTTCTAATGGTTGGGGAAAATATAACAATCTGGCCTTGTCATAAATGATTGAAAAGTAAATAAATATGCAAAATTATTGCTTAAATATACAATAGCTTTCAAAACAAAAAATTTAAAATCTTATAATTAGATTATATGGTAGACTATGTATTAAATTCATGAGGAATAAATGCTATTGTGCTTCTATTAATGGAATGCTTACCTTTCATTAATAAGCTATTAATAAAATAAATGTTGATTACAATAAATAATAAAGTACTTCTTTCAAAACAGTTGGAATCAGGAATTAATAGGTGATAATCTTTATTGGTGGGAAAACAATAAACTAAAGAGCTAAAGAGAATTTCTTCCATATGTCATTATATAAAGTTAACATCCACAGCAAAAATCACACGAAAAGAATTCATTTGTTTCATTGCTTTTTGTATGCTAGCTCATGCTGCATACTGCTATTATGAGTTTATGGGTGTGATTTTTCTTTAAGTCAGCAGTCTACAGTACTTCCATTGTTATATTCATCTAGGCAAAATATAACAGAATTTTTAGATGCATTCTCAATTTAGAGTATTGCACAATTACATAAATTTATTATGGTGGGTGTTCCCCCTTTGTATTCTATTACTACAAAGGCCATGGATATGATTTGCTCTCTTAAGGTTTGCATATTGACAACTGCTTCCATGGCGTAGAAATGTTAACAAGTATTGAGAACTTTAAGAGATGTATCTTAGGGAAGAGATTTCGGGCACTGGGGTCAGGACTTCAGAAGCAATGAATATAGTTCTCATAGCATTTGTTGAGCACAAAGCTCTTATTTTGGCTTCCTGTCATAACACGCAGTGTTTTCCTTTTGCAGGCATTTCCATGTGTTAAAAAAAAATGCTCCACTGACTGAACTCTAATATTCTAACCCAATGAAATGGCCAGACTTCCAGTAGCCTAAAGGTGAAGGCTGATGAGAGATATAATAACTCCAGGAAGTTTTCTTTGAGGACTTGGCTTATATACTCTTATTTGTTTGACATTGTCTTGGAAATATTCTACAGGATCACAGGATGGTTGTAACTTTCAGGCAGATGAAAACATCGATTTGAATCTCTAAATGAAATAGAAAGAACTTAGTGGAGAGCAGAACCCAGGGGAAGTGGCAGAGGTAGAATAATGATGGATAAAATCCTGAGAAGGATGAGGTGCTGCTGCTGGTGGTAGTGAGTCTTCCATAGGAGACTAAATAGTACCATGTGTATGCATTATTAACTCATGTTCATTATTTATTTAACCAATTCAAACTCTGAAAGAGTAGGGATGCTTGGCCTGTATTGATATTTTGCAACGTATTTTCCTGTGATGCTCATAGAATCAGGTAAAGTCTATGGTTCAAGAAAATGAGCAGTCATACACGATGGTTACACTGGGAGAAAAGAGAAGAACTTACTAGAAAAGAATGGCAGAGGATGTTTCTCTGTGCTGATCATACTGCATAATTCAAAGAAAAAGATTTCAATGAAATGAGTGTATATACTTTTTAATGCAATTAATAATTGTTAAGAGCACAGCAACCCAAATAGAATCGGTTAAGTAAATAATCAACAGTAGGTAATAGTGAATATATTTTGCACTAATGAGGAAAATCACAGATCCAAAAATTTATACGGAAGAAAAGAACGATCTTTGGCCCTAAACTTGTTACTGCCGGAAAATAATAACAATCCAGAAAATGGAAGACAATATATCCCAAGTACATAACTGATGAAGACTTCATTTCTATAATATATACAACATTACTGCTACTAAAAAAAACTACAACAAAAAAATTAACATAAGCCAAGACTAGGGTAGATATTTTTCCATAGTGATAAATAAATAGCCAACATGCACATGAAAAGATTTTCAAGATTACTAATCATGAGGGAAATTCAAATAAAAATACAGTAAAATGCTATCTTGCATGAGTTAGTATGGATATTAATTTTTAATTAGTATCATTGGGGAAAGACATAAAGAAAATAAACTGTTATAAACTGATAGTGAAATGCAAAATGGTACAGCTATGACTAAAAACAACTGGATAATAAGCCGAAATGTTATAGGCATGGTTTATGATCCATTAATTTGTCTTCTAGGCCTATATCCGAAAGAACTGAAAGAGAGCTCATTCAAACAGATGTGTTTCCGAGGCATATTTATAATTATTTGTAAAACGAAGTAAGAATAACTCAAATGCTCATTGTTGGGTGAACTGTGAAATGTGAATATGCAAGTGAGATATGTATCTGTTCATGGGTTTAAATCCTTCCACGAACCCAGGGGAGAAGTCTTTCCTGTTCATGTCTAGAGGATGGCAATGGCTGTGTTCCTCACACTATGGGGACTTTGCAAGCAGAAGCCAAGTTTTGCTAGAGGCTGGCATTTGTGAACTGAATTCTATGCAAATAGATATATTCAAGAGCCATGAACCTGTATATACTGTAAGTGAATTCCAAGTGAAAAAAGGGATGAGTAATTGTAAAATATGGTCAATTACCACAGAGAAGAAAAATGTGGAAATATACATAAATAGAATAGATGTTAGGAAGGGCGGGAGGGAATGGAATGGTGGAATGGTTATTACCTAAGCATTATTGATCAAGGGGTGTGGAGTCTGACAGAAAATGAAAATGTTCTGGAAAGGGAAAGTGGCTGCTGCTGTATACCACTGCCAAAGATTTGAATGCTTATTTATTTATTTATTCATGATAGGGAAGGGTCCACAGGGCATTCAGGGTCTCACTACTAAATTGGGCTCCTTGCGATCTGACTGTTTACAGACTTCCAAGCGCTGGGATTACAGGAGGGTACCACCACACCCAGTCTGAATTGCCATCTCAGGGGCCAGGGAGATGGCTCAGTGGAATAAGCACTTCCCTGGCAAGCGCAAGGGCCTGAGTTCAATCCCTGGTTCCACCAAAAAAAAAAAAAAAAATGAATTGCCATCTCAGATTGGCCCAGGGTTGGGACCTGTTTGGAAGGCCTGGGATTCCATGCCTGGGCTGGTTTACAGGTGCTTTAATCCACTGAGCTATTTGCCCAGCCCTAGGGTTTGTATGTTTTAATCAGGTTGGAACAGTAAAGTTTACATTGTGTATATTTTAATGCAATGAAAGTGCCTCAAAATGGATTTCAAATTAAGTTGCAACACATAAAGTTATCCAATATCTAAACTGAAACAGGAAAAAAGGTTTTCTAACCTTAATGTAGAAAAGATGCTTTAGGTCTAAGATTATAAAACATTATTTTAAAAATTATAATTCATTAAATAAATGTCACCAGTAATACAGTGATCTACAGTGGGAATATTAAATATAATCATGTAAAGAACTTGGATTCAGAACTTATGAAGACTTCTTTCATCCCAGTAATGAGAAAATAGATGAACTATCAAATGATCAAAAGATTTACTCAGGCATTTCAAAAAGATATGCAAATAACCACTAAGAAGATAAGAATGTACAATGTATTGATTATTGAAACTGTCCTATTAATCAATTTTGAAACTGTCTCATTGCTATTTGTTTCTCAATAAAATAAAAAAGTATGAAAATGGCCAGTAAAAACAAAAAGACTTCCAACAACAGTGAAATGTAGAGATGAAATGACAATAATAGTTTTTTTTTTTTTTTTTTAAGTGGAAGAGGACCAGGGAGATAGCTCAGGAGAATAAGTGCTTCCCTGGCAAGTGCAAGGGCCTGAGTTCAATCCCCAGTTCCACCAAAAAAAAAAAAAAAAATTAAATAAATAAAATGGAAGAAATACAAATGAAAAGCTTAAAAGGAAATCTGTACTAATTTTAAATTTGAAATGGTTTTTGTATTAAAGTAAAAGCTTATCCTTTCTTAAAACATAAGCATTCAAAAAAGGGGAGGAGGTAAGAAGATAGCTCAGTGGCATGAGCATCTGCCTGGGAAGAACAAGGTTCCAAGTTCGATCCCCAGTACTGCAAAATAAAAATAAATAAGTATTCAGTTATCATTCTTTCCAGTGTTTTATTGCTAAATATAATTCCACATACAAATAAATTGACATCATATGGAAAATTTTCTTTCAACTATCTGATGAACAAGATATGTTACAGTCAGCAAAAGTATCAAATAAGTCAGTGTCTGTTAAGATGTATTTGAATACAGGACAGAGTTAAGTATGATAGAATAGTATTCAACAATAAAAAAGAACAAGTGCCTGCCACACCATTATACAGATGCATCACGGAAGTTATATACATTGAATGTAGCCATGAAAGCTAAGTACATACACTGCAATTGCATTTATTTATAGTTTAATGTAAACACAGAAATTAAATGATTGCCTTCCTGGTTATAAGTGGGAGTACAGAATTGGATTACAAATGAACAAAGGAAAAAGTGCAGATGACAGATATATTTTATTTTTATATTTTTATGGTTTCTTAGTTGTGTTTATAGGAGAACATATGTCTCAAAAATATAAAATGTTGCCAATTAAATAGCACAGTATAGCTGACTCTACTAAGCATATATCATTAAAATATTTTTAATGCTGCTGAGAATTTTAAAAGAAAATCAAATGCTGAATGGGAACATTGGGAAGGATGCATCTCCTATGTGACTTATTTTTGGAAAAAAGAAGTTTCACATGCAAGAGAATATAAACTTGTTCCATGAAAATGATCAAAGATTTGAGCAGACATTTTGTAAAATCAGACATACAGAAAAATACTATGTGAAAAAATTGTACACCATTAGTCACCAGGAGAACATCAGTGAATTCCGCAGTGAGATAACTGCAAATGCATCGATGCTGTCAGGTATTAATGGGGTTGTGCAACCAACAGCACTCTCATATATGACCTGTAGGAAAACAGTGGCAATTTATTAAAAAGATTTCATCCATAGGTTTATTTTACTCATCTGTTCTGCCATTATATTCTCAAGTGAAATATCTATATGTAACCAAATTTTTGAATTTACTTTTATTCTTTATTTTGATTTTTTTAATTTTTGCTTTTTAAATTTTTGTTGTTACTGACACAGGGCCTCTCTTTGAAGCTCAGACTCATTATCTTTCTGTCTCAGCCTCTCCAACGCTGGGATTTCAAACATGCACCACCACGCCATTTTCCGTGGCACCTACTTTGCCTTTGGAGGTCCAGGGCCAGCACATCACGCTGTACCGGGGATCAGACTTGGATCCTTGAGCTTCCCAAGCAGGTGCTTGAATTGCTGAGATATGTCCCCAGCCAGTGGATTTAAATTTTTATATCAACTGTATGTATAATACCCAGAAAAATAAAACCGTCTAATTCCTGGAAATCCATGAGCATTGTAATACTGATAAAAATAACTGTATTATGGTCACACAGTCCTTTACTTATTCATCATGAGAAAGAATGCAATGGGATGGGTGATCCTTAACAGCTTCATGTTTAGTGAAAGAAGTCAGGCACAGTGGAGTGTATATTATATTGTCCCATTTCCATGGAACTGTATACAACTTATATTTAAAGATACTAAATTAATAAAGATAGGCTTAGATTAGGGATGATATCATGATTTAAAGGAAAATTCAAAAAAGAGTTTTGTGGTTAAACTAATGTTCTATGCTTCAATTAAGGTAGATTCCTGATTACACATATGCATAAAATACATATAATTATACACCTAAAATGAGATGATAATACTTGTATCAATTATAATTCAAGTAATTGATCAAAACAAAACCCATTGGGTATACGAAATAACCAAAATAATTGATTTGTAATGCCATGAGTGAAATAATTTGTACACATTGATGGTTTTGCCCTAACCCTGGATAATGTGAGCCTTGTATGAAGTTCAGAGAAGATCTCATACCATCAGGAACCACTTAATCTATTTCATGGTGTGATACTGTCAACTAAATTCTTAGGTGTCTGACTACCAAAGGCATTTTGAAAAAAAATAGAACATCTTATATTTACGTTCTCTTTTCTTCACCAGACTGTGCAGAAGAACTTTGCCCTAATTGATGGAAAAATTTAAATTTGGCATTATTTGTCATAATGGAGGAAATATGTGTATAATCTCTGTCTGCCTGTCTGTCTCTATATGTATCTATTCATCCATGTGTCTATCTATATGCCAGAAATTCTACTCTTACATATTGGTAAACATGGAAATTATTTTTGATCAAGGCCAGGCCATACTTAAAGATATCTTAATATTTCACTCAGTGAATCCAATAAACCTCTTCTATGTCTGACCTTCTCTCAGGACAAGTTTAAGAGATTAATTGATGTGAGTTACATAGCAGTTAATCTCATGGCCAGTAACCTAAGAGTAGGCTGAAGCATTTTAAGATCTCAATCTTAGACTGAATGAATTTCTGCCTATATTTGGTTTATTTCTCTTTATATATAATTTGCATTGGAATTTAAAGGCCTTCTTAAATAATCTTTCTCATGCACACCTTCAGAGGTTCACAAAGCTTGTGTTACATTAAACATTTGGCACACTCAATTTTGTCTCAGCATCCACTTGCTGTAATATGCAAGTTGCCCAATATTCATTTAATGTTTACATGTGAATGTTCACAACAAATTTGTTTATAATAAATCCAAACTGGAAACAATTCACCTGGCTATTATTGTTGAAAGGATTAAAAGAAAATCAAATATTGGTACAGTGAAGTAGTGATACATTGAAAATTTACTGAGCTGTAAAAAGTAGTAATTTTCCCAATGAAATATAAATAAATTCCAATAATATTTTGCTCATTGAAAGAAACCTGTCTAGAAAAAAGTGGCTATTTATGTAATTCACATCCATACTTTGTGATTCTATGTAAAATAACAATATAATCTGCAGAGACAGTTGAGCAGTGACTTTGGAATAAAGTAAAGATTAGCTAATGAATGCCATGAGGGAGCTACATGAGTTAATGGAGATCTGCTTGGCTATTAATTACAGCAATTAATATGTGAGAGTATGTTTTTCTACTGAGAAGCTAAAGCACTTCTCCCTTATCTTATATCAAACATGTTATTATCATTTTCCTATGTTAGGACATTTTAAAAAGTTATTAGATATTCACTTAGAAGGAGAGAATTTTATGATATGTGAATTGTATCTAAATTACTTGTTCTCAGAGTATATTCTGACAGATTATAGTTCAGAATGGGAAAGATTTAGATATCTAAACACCTATTTAATAATAATAAACCTATTTAAGTACATTGCTTGCTCCAAATTTCTTCAGTAGCATACAATTATCACTGTAAATATCATTCTGCAATTATAGTTTCTGAGCTCTTGCTTAGTACCACACAATGTCCTCCACACAGAGACTATGTTGATATGTAAATAAGTAAAGTTTTAATCCTTAAAACCAGTATTTGTGTAAACGTAGTCTAGTGTTAGAGTAAAAAGTAGGGAGATATGTAAGATGTGTCTTTTATCAGACCACAGTCTGAACAGAAAATATTGGACAAAATGCATGAATAAAATCTAGTAATCTGTCTTTGAAAGGTCTGAAAAGGAATCTCAGAGAGAAAGAATTTCAAGTTGCTGAAATGGACACAATGCGAATGAATCAAAAATAGCAGAGAAGATGGAGATACCATTTGTATTGGTGGATAAGACACAGAGTAGAGAAACAGAGGTGGGAAAGAGTCAGGCCCTGCAGCCTTTAGATGATGGGCCTCAAAAGTGTTCCTTAATCTGACACTTCCACTGAAATTCTTTAGGAGACATCTTGGCAAAGATGTTCAGAGAACAATTGTGTTCTCTTTTTCCCAGGGGAAAAAAATAATCCAAAACCTTTATTTTTGGTTTTTGCACGCACATTTGATAAACAATTTTATTGAATTGAAAATTGTAAGCAGAATGTGACCAATAAATTAAGTTTATGCTAATTTTTTGCTCTTTTATTTTTTGAATGTTTTAAAGAACATTTTAAAGAGATACAGTTCACATGTCATAAAATTCTCTGATGTGTATGATTGGATGCTTTTTAATATACTTACAAAGTCGCACAGTGATTATTACAATCTAGTTTTGGAACAATTTTTAGAATCATCAGAAGAAATCCAGCACTATCATCAGCTATTCCTCATTCTCCTCCAAGACCCCAAAAAAGCCACAAATGGACTTGTCCTTTCTTTGTACTTCATATCAAGGAAATAACACAACAGGTGGCATTTTTTTGCTCTGGTTTCCTTTATTTAACATTGTTTTTGAAGTTCATCCACATTATTGTTCATAACTATTTAATTCCTTTTTCTCCAAATAATATTTCATTATATGTATCTGTCCCATGATGTTAACTTATTCATCAGTTGGTAATACTTGAGTTATTTCACTCTATTACTATTATGAATAATTCTGCTGTAACATTTTTGTGCAATTTTTGTGTAGATGTATGTTTTTATTACCTAAAGATATGTAAGTAGAAATGAAACCTGAAAGGTGTTCCACATTTTTACACATTAGGAGAAAGCAAACCAATACCACACAATACCATTTTTCACACATGCGAATGGGTGAAAAACAGCAAATAACCAATAAACCAGCAAATAACCTCCACTTCAGTAAAGCAGTAAGCCTTTTCTAGATGTGAAAGGGTTCAAACCCTGTGTATTGTCAGTCAGCAACATAGCATCACCAGCGCTTGCCTAATGTGCTAAGCACAGCCTCTGCATACAAACCAGCAGTTCCATAACTGGCTCTTTTAATACAACAGTGATTTATAGTTAGGAGAATACTTAACCATCCTCTCAATACTGTTAATGCAGAAGCTGGGAATCCACCTTTCTCTGAAAGCTATGGAAATATTTTTTCAAGGGAGATGCTCTTACTCATATGATCAAAAAGATAAAAAAGAAAAAAAAAAAAGAATTTTAAGCTCCTGTTCAAAAGATACAGATTTCAGTAATTCTTTATCACTGGATATAATTTTTTAGTTTGATTTTTTTTCAGTGATCTAGAATCTTCCTTTCTAAAATAAAAGTCCATTCTAGTATTCCCAAAATACATTAGGAATTTCTTTAGGTGTTTCTGCTTGGACTTGCCCCTCAGAGGCTGATGAATCGTCCGCTACGATCTACAGTGATGAAAACATCCAAGTAGCCAGTATCTCTGTGAGACATGAGAGTAATCTTTAAAAAGCAAGGATTATTGATTTTGTTCAAAGACGATAGATATCAGGAACTCCACTAATTCTCAAATGGGAAGAAAGAATGTATCACTGCTCTTAGGAACACGGAGGGTGAAAGTGTTTAAACACTATCGAGAGTCAGAATACATCAACATAAAATCAATGTCTTTCAGGTTACTCTTCATTATATATTTACAGTACTGAGTGGTTTTGCCAGCATGTCTCCAAACCTTTCAATTCAAATGAAAACTCATTTAACTCAGTAGGGTCAGCTTTCACATAAGCTGTGTTAACTGTCCTCCGGAAGTGGACTTAAACCAGATGATGTATTATTTGTATTGCTTCTATAGTAATGTTTTTCATTTACTTTTAGCAAGTAAATTATGAACTTTGCAAACTGGCTGAGTTTCTTCTCTCTAGAGTTCAAATAAGGTGCATCCGCTTTCCAAAGCAATAATATTTACACATTATATATGGAAGGATCACACTGTGTTATTAGAATTGAAATCAGATTGAACTGATTAAACTGCATCAAACATTTCAATGTATAATACCCTAATGTAGAGGTAAACACATTTTAAATTTGTCTTCTGCAGTCTCTAAAACAGAGAAAAAAACAAAGACTAATAATAACATTGTAATCACAACAATAGGGATGAAAACAGTTACAAAACTATTTTCCAAATCTGTCACCCAGAAATGAGTCATGGGAGAAGGATGAATTGGCTGTAGCTACCTTAGTTTCATTTCATGTATTTTTCATAAAGAAAATTCATACTTAGTTGACTATTAAAAATCAGCAAATTTTTTGTATAAAATAGACTATGACTACAAGCTAACGGATGTACCTACTGGGAGGATGAAGAGACAGAGATCTCTCTTCACAGTAGTGGAAGAAAACTGAAAGTCTTCTCAATCTAGAAATAAAAGACTAGGGAATTTGATAGAGTAAGATCTTCCTACAGATAACAATTATTTAAATGTTCACTTTAGATCTTATCTTCAATAGCAGATGCAGATTCACTCCACTCATACTTCTAATTCTAGGATTTTGAAGAATCTCCACACTGATTTTCATTTTTTGAAGAATACAAAACAGTAATAAAAACCCAGCATTAGAACTGATACAAAGCTTCACTAAGTGATGGCTACTGTATTATTGCATGATGCCATCTTCAAATTAGCTGTTAGGTTACCAGATATGAACTTGCAAAGTTGGATTTTAAAAACTAGAAACAAGAACAAAAGTTATAAGAAATTAAAAAGAAATACAATAAAAAGAAAAGAATTTTAAGAATTAACTGTTCATTTCAAAAGACCAGCAGAATCAGCAGTACAATTATACAAATTATTTTGCATACATACATAAATGCATGTTTTTCCCTTCTTTTCCTTGTCTTTTCCTTCATCCTAGTTTTTCCTTCCCATTGAACAAATTTATCTTTCTCACAGTATCTATTCTATCTTTCAGATTATGCTCTTTCAGGCTCTTACATGAGGGAGGCAATACAGTGTTTACACATATGGGTCTCATTTATTTCACTGACTGATATAGTCTCTATTTGCATCAATTTACCTATGAAAATCTCAAATTTATATTTTGCATTGCTGATTAATACTTAGTTTTGTAAAAAGTACTACCTTTTTAAAATCCATTCCTCAATTGATGGGCATTTGGGTTGTTTGTAAGATTTACCTATGACAAATTGTGCTTCTGTAAACATGGGTGCACATAAATTACTGTGGTATGTTTTCAGTTCTTCTGGAAAAATACTCAGAATAGCCGGCTTGAATGGGACTTCCAATCTTAGCTTTTTGAGTTTGAGGACTCTCCACACTGATTACCACAGTGGTTGTACCAGCCCGCACCCCCACCAACAGTGGAGAAGGGCTCCTTTCTCCTCACAACCCCTCCAGCATTTGTTATTGGTTGACTTCGTGATGACAGCCATTATTTCTGGGTTGAAGTGGAATGTTAGCGTTGTTTGAATTGGTATTGTTCTTTTCTTTTTTTTATTCATGTGTTTGGTACAGGGTCTCATTACACAGCAGGATTCACAGTGCCCCTGCTTTCAGCCTCCCCACTGCTAGAATTACAGGCATGCACCACCATGCATGGGTTCAGTGGGTGGCACAGTGCACCCAAGGGCCAGGTCAGCGCCCTTGGGATTGAACCCCAGACCTTGTACTTGCCTTAGCAGGCTTTTGGTCCACTGAGCTATCTTACCAACTCTGGGATGTTTCAAATGACATGTCAGATTTCCATTTTTGGATTGCGTCTTTGAATTATGATTTTTTAAAATTCTTTATATGTTTTCATTAGAAGTCCCTTGTCTGAAGGATAATCAGCTAATTCCTTTTTCCAAGCATGAATTTATTTTCTACTCTCTTGGTAATTTCTTTTAACATATAGAACTTTTCAAAAAGATGAGATCCCAGTTGTTGATTCTTTGCAGTATTTTCGTTCCAGTGTAGTACAGTTTGGTTTTTGTTCATGAACACTCTACTTACAGCACCACAGTGGCCTTAAGAAGTCAAACACCATCATGACTGGAAGAGCATCTGTGGTCCCATTTAGTAACTGTCCCACTCCATTGTCAGGGATGTGACACCCACATCTTAAAACTGATGACAAAAGAAAATATTTACAGCACAGAACAGCCTAACACTGAAAATCTATTGTCTTATGATCTTCACAGGGTCAAAATAATTTATAGTTACTCCCTTTGCTAATTGATGCTATTATTTGTGGTCTGAGATGACACTTTGAGAAGCTCTGATTTATTTTGCCTTCTTATTTGCATATTTATGAAAATATTTAGTAATAGAATGAGATATCACATATTCATAAAACCACAAGCACCTTTTTTTTCATAAATTCATTTATTTATTTAATTTTTTTCTGGAACTGGGGATTGAACTCAGGTCCTTGCACTTGTCAGGCAAGCACTTTTTCTACTGAGCTATCTCCCCGGCCCTGAGCACCTTGATTTTTAATTGGATATTAGTTGACTTAAGAAAAAATTTCTTCAAATGTCAAGTATTGTAGACTACGTTAATTTTGTAAAGTGAGAAAATGTATCCTTCCAGTTGTGATGTAGGGAATATTTCATGTTGCTGAAATATTGGCTACTTTTCTTGACTTGCAGTTTAGGAATTTGTAACATAAAATAAACATTTTCCTTAATTGTGGGCAAAATACAACTATATAATTTATAGACTCAGAAAACAAAATCAATACTTGAATATGAATTCCTTTTATGTTTTTTGTATTCATTTTCTTAGTATGGATCTGCAGAGCCAAATAATTGTCTTCCTTTGGGAAGGTGGCCCCTCTACATGCACATTTTAGTTCTTTGTTCAGTTTCTTCCCTCCCCTCCCTTTGTCTTCTTTCCATCATTTGATCTTCCAATTTGACAAATGCTTCCTTTGATCTGAATTATGTTCTCTTTAATGATCATTTGGGTCTGTTGTGTAAAGCGAGCCATGTCATATTCAAACTTATGTGCTTGATTTATTTCAGTTAATATGATCTCAAGGCCCTTGTTCTGCCTACTTAGTCTTTAGCACTCCATTGTGGTCAGTGCCACATTTTCTTTATCTTTTTGTTGTTGTTGTTGTTGTTGTTGTTGTTGTTGATGGATATATACTCTGTTTCCAAGGTTTTAATGAACTTTTCTACTGATGACCTGGGTACGTATGTACCACTGTAATAAGATGTTATTTGCTGTTTGGGGAAAATGAGTAGAAAGGGAAGCGTTGGTTCCAATGGTTGTTTTCATTTTAGTTTTTTGAGGAATTGTAATACTTTCTACCATAGTTGTTCTACTAGCTTATCTTTGTGCTAATAATACTAGCATTCTTTAGAAATATCTTTAATGAAGTGCAGTTATTTATAACTGTTATTATGCTTCATTTATTTGAATGTCAGATTGTTTCCCCATATTTGGGGAGTTTTCTGCTATTACTTCTGACAATATTCTTTTTATATCATCTATACTGACTCCTTCTTTCTCATTGATGCTTATTAGTCTCTCTTTGTTCTTCTCTGCATTGTCTTGCACATGTTCAATTATTTCCTGTATCCTAGTTTTTTTTTCTGTTTGTTTGTTTATTTTTGGCAGAACGGATTGAACTCAAACCACTGAGCTTGCCAGGCAAGTGCTTATTTTACTGAGCTATCTCCCCAGCCTCCATCCTAGTTGTTTTTAAGAGATCTTTTCTTACCTTTTCACTAGCTGTGATGGTGTCTTCAAGATCTGAAACTCTATCTTCACTTTCATTCAAACAGTTTGCCAGCTTGCGTTTGAGTTCCTCTGTATCTCTTTGACTCTGCTTCATGCATTCTATTTATTTCCTATATTGCTCTGTCAAGGATTTGATTTTTTTTTTGTCTTTTTGAGACAGGATCTCACTATGCAGTTCAGGCTGGCCTTAAGCTCACTTTGTAGCTCAGGATGGTCTTGAACTCACAACAATCCTCCTGCCTCAGCCTCCCAAGTGATGGGATTACAGGCCTGCACCACCACACCTGGCTTTTTCCATTGTTTTTATATTCTAATCTATTTTAATCAGTGTCTTCTTTAGAAGCAGTCATTAATTCTTCCATTTTAGCTATCTTTTTTTACATCAAAGATTATTTCTGATCTGATTTCCTCTATACCTTTCTGTAGTTGTTTCTTTACTTCAGATGCTATTAGTTCAGATATTTCAGGTGTGTAATTCCCAATTTTTTCTACACTAGTGACTCCTGTATTTGTTCTGTGTGGGCCTGGGGATCTGAGACTGTATTTTGCTCCTTCTCTTTGTCATTTTGTAAAGCACTGTCCTCTGACCTTTGGTGTATCTTTGGCAGTTATAATCTACCAACATTCCTACTCATGAGAGATTATATGAGTACCACAGTTATAGTTTTGCATTTACAGAACTAAAATTAGGAACAGTAATAATCCGTAGTGATATTTATCAGTTGACAAACTTTTGTAACTAACGGTTTTGTATTTTAGACAGTAAGAACAAGCATTATGTCTGTATAGCTAAGCAGATATTAAATTGGGAAATTGTCTTTAAGTTTATATCCCTAATTTCTGTCTGATCACCTCCCCTTGATGTACCTGAGGTCTTCAAGGCAGACTCGTTCAACTCAGTTACCTTTTACCCCTTCTCTAGGTCAAGAGAGAAAGAGAGATGGTGCTCTCATAGATCAGGGTCTAGCAAAGTGTCTCAGCTTACTGGGTCTGGATCTACAATGTTTGAAGTTGTCCTGAGGTGCCTGGATTGGGTCTAGCTTCTGTGCTCAGCTTCTTTCTCCCATAGTCAATGGAAGTAAACCCACTATGTCCCTCTGGTAAGATGTTCTGCTCCTGGATTATCTGGGTGGTTCTACCCCTAGCCTCTCTGCTGGGAATTCAGCTGCAGAGTTTCACACCAGGCCTGTATGCCAGGCGTGGGCTAGGTCTGGAGTGGTCTGACAGGTACAGCAGAGAAGAAGCTCTGCCACATATATGCTGGGCCTAGGCTGGGTTTCATGACTTCTATTAACATCCCATTCAATGCATGATATGTTTATTATTGATTACCTATTTGTTAAAACAATGATGTTTTAGAAGGTACATAAGATCATCTAATTAAACAGAATAACTTTTTTAAGAATACACTGAGCAGTTCCAAATAAAAGATACAGCAGATATTCCTTCCTAGTATTCAATGGAAATGAGTTATTTGAGTAGAGATGCACACATACACAATAGAGAGATTCTATATTACAAATCAAAATATTTATGGGAAGATCTTTGAATCTTGTCTTCTGTGTATCAGGACTATCACACTGCCTGATGACAGGGTGTTGAAATTGTACCCACAGAAGGATCAAATAATGAACCTTGAGGTGCATCTTTTTGTGTTACATATTAGTATTCAAAATGGTGCTCCAAGGTGGTTCACAGGCGAGAAGTTGTGGAGGATTATCAACTGGTGAGCAATGTGTTTACATCCAGCTGAAATGAATTACTACAGTGCTGTATGTGGGAAGCGCCACCTGAGGATTATTGACAGCTGTGTAACACCAGCATTTGAGAAGTAAGAGGCTATCAAAGAAGGTGCTGGAGAGCAATTGGAAGCTGCTGGCTCTTTTGGGCTTTCCTCTGGAGGACCTTGTCCTGCTGGCTTTTCTGGTGAGCTTGGCTGTTTGCATTGGAGGAGGAGCTCAGGACCTTGCTGTCACTGAGAATGACTATAATTCATGTTAGGGGTGCTCTTATTCTTACCTTGACCATCGCTTCTGGGCTCCAGGGCAGATCCCTCAGCCTGTTAGCACAGCCTGTTAGTCCTGCTGTCACTGACTTTCTAGTTTCCATCATTGACCTTTGCACCTTTCCAGTAGAGATTCATGAAACAGGGCTACATGATACAACATTGTGGGCTCTAGGCCTCCAGATGGACTTGTGGCAAGCACTGTGATGAACTCTAGGTTTTCAGCTGGAGGCATACAGGATATTAGGATCCAGGCACTCAGCTGGAATCTTTGGTATTTATTGTGTAGAAGTATTTCCTGAAATACTTGTTTTCATTATAAAATGTACAAACAAAATAATCTCATATAATATGTCTCCCACAATGTATTGTTTCTCTTGCAAAACATGACATAAATTGTACATAACAAATATGTTTTCATGGTTAAATTTATCTCTTTTATTCTTGGATGCTCAAAATAGCATTCATCCCACACTAATTTATATCTTTGTTGGTTTGTAAATCATTGATATGGTCATAAGGATTTTATCATAATAATATTAGGTTACACTGTAGTTTTAGCTTTGCATAACCCCTAATACTGGGATTATTTTGATTAATAGATTTTTTTTCTAATCCATGCATGTTGAGTGCATTTTTTTTTTCAAAAATTGCACCTTCAAGGAACTTGGTTAAATAGTAATAGGCTTCATGGTAAAACTGTGTTTAAAACTTCTGTAGTGACTGAACTCTGTCAATCATTGACACTGAAAAGTGTTTTAAGATATTTAAGATTCTTTTGGCAAAAGAGATGAAAATGTCTCAGCTGCTATTTTGAAATTCACTTGTATGGTTTATGTCTAATATTCCCCCCAAAGCCTCATGCATGGAGCTGGGGAGATAGATCAATAGAATAAGTGCTTGTCTGGCAAGTGCAAGGGGGTTGAGTTCAATACCCAATTCTGCCAAACGAAGAAAAAAGCCTCATGCAATCGTGTTGTGAACTTGTAGACTTTGTAATTAATTGGTGATCCAAGTCTGGGATTATGTGTCTGGGTATTGCTGGGATTATGAGTTTGAGGGTCACCCCCAGCCTGGGGCAGCTAATGAGAGAGACTTGTGCCCTGTAGCCCCTGTTGCTGCGACTCCTCCATTTGCTTTTGCTCTTTGCTGCTGCCGTGAACTGCTGCTCCCTGCCTTGGAGCCAGCTGAGTATGAACTGAAAACTCCATTAAATGTGAGCAAAATAATCCTTTCCTTCCTTCATTCTAAGTGTCCAGTATTTGTCTTAGCAATGAGTGAAGAGTAACTGAGACAAAATTTGGTAGTAGAGAAGTGGGGTCATTGCTGTGGCTAAATGGGACCATTTATATTATGAGTTTTTGGTAATGGCTTACAGGAAGAGATAGTGAATGTTTGGAGATGTTGTCCATAAGAAAAGTGCTAGAGGAGCCTCAGATATTCTGTATGGGAGATTCTGGACAGAGCTGAAAAGACCAGAAGGCTGATAGAAACCCTGCCTGTAAAGACCAGGATGGGGATGTTTTTGCCGGGAAGAAGGACTACCTTGGTGCTTTGACTGCAGATGATTTGTATTACACCTTGGCAGAAAGTTTGTCTGTATTTTGCTTGTGTCCAGAGAAATTACCTGAGACTGAAATGAAGCACAATGGACTGATTAATCAGGCAAAAGAAATTTCAAAGCAGCCAAATATTGAGGCAGTGGCATAGCTATTGGTATGGGCATTTAGTCAAATTTATTTGAGAGTGAAGAGAAAAGAGCCCAGCGTGATGGTTTCAAATATTGTGAGTTTGTACAAAAAAAAAAAAAAAAAAAAAAAAAAAAAAAAAAAAAAAAAAAAAAAAAAAAAAAAAAAAAAAAAAAAAAAAGCTCTAATAAAGATGTGGAATGCAAAGATAAAGCTGATAGGAGCTCCACTGATGAGAAGGAACAAGAGAAATGAAAGAATGGCCTGAGGGCATTACTGCAGGTGGCAGGTCTTCACATTTTGCAGTCACAGAATTGCAAGGGTAAGAGACTGCTAAAGCTACAGGGTGCCATGATCCAGAATGGTGGAGGCAGCCACACCAGGTTCCAGAATGGCAGCAACATGGAGAATTTATTCCTTACAATCAAGATCAGAGTGACTATCAGCAATCTAAGCACTTGACCCCTGCAGTTAAGAGAGAAGGAAGCCTGGCTACCGTTTTTACCTGGCAGCAGACCTTGGCATCATCCACATGGAATTGGTTTTAGGCTCTTAAAGAGTGCAAGAGATCTGAGATTAAGAAGGCTTACACCTCGATTTGAGAAGAAGGCCTGGTAGGCCAGGTGGTGTGCTCCTGAGAGGGCAATGTGTAAAGCTGTGTATGAGAAGCCTGTTCGGTGGAAACCCCAAAAGTTTGGAAAATATAAGAACATGGATTATTTATGGGATCCTGTAAGGAAGGAGAAAGATGGCCTAAAAGAGAAGCCATAGGAGCTACCACCACAAGTGCTTTAGGGCTGGAGCCATATGGAGCTCACAATTTAACTCAGGTTGCTTGGATGTTCCACATAGAACTCCAGTTTTTCATGTTTGCCCTACTGGAATTTGGACTTTCGTTGGCCTCAAAGCTTGGTATCCTGCTGTGTGTACATTTTGGAATGGTAAAGTTTATCTTGTGTCATTGAATGTTGGAAGTGTTTAACTTTTCATTTGTACAGGGGCTCACAGCCAAGAGTTCGCTTGAAATCTTGGAGGAGATTTGGGGCTTCGATTTTTCAGCAGTACCAAAACTGTTGGGACTCTGGCAACTCTTAGAGAAGGACTAAAATATCAATTGCACAAAGGGATGTGCATGACACTTTGGGAGTTTAAGGGTGGAATGTTATCGTTTGTGTCTAGTTGTCCCCACAGAACCTCTTGCACTCATGGAGTGGACTGCTGGAGTTTGTGATTAATTCCTGATGCAGTACTGGGATCATGAGTGTGAGTGTTGCACCAGCCTGGGGGCAGATAGCCTGTATCGATATAAGGAGAGAGACACTTGCTCTCTACAGCCATTGTTGCTGCTACTCCTCCCATTTACTCTTGCTCTTTGCTGCTTCCACGAACTATTGCTCTCTGCCTTGGAGCTAGTCATGCATGGACTGAAACCTCCATTAACTGTGAGCTAACTAATTCATTCCTTCCTTCAATTTGAGTGTCAGGTATTTGTCCCAGCTATGAGAGAAGAAAGAAGAGTAACTGAGACATACATAGTAAAACTCAATGAGAGAAGGCTGTGAGAATAGGCAGAAACATACAAAAATGCAATAGAGAGAGGCAGAAATTCACAGGAATGTGTGAAATATTTAGGGAAGCATTTCAGCCTCTGCTGTTTTCCAGCTGATGAAGCAAGATGATTAAAGGGGCAAAATAAATTAATTTGTTTTTTATGATTTTTAACGTTCTGTGTTTTAAAGGCAATAGCAGTATAGTGTGAAGTTTTAAAGACTACATGATGGGAACAGAACATGGGGAACAGAAAATGATAGGAAACATGAAGCAACTTAAATACCACCTGATACTCTGGAAAATAAAGTTAATCATTTGTTTTTTATTTTTAATTATTTTTGGCAGAACTAGGGATTGAATTCAGACCCTTGTGCTTGCCAGGCAAGCATTTATTCTACCGAGCTATCTCCTTGGCCCCATATATTATTTTTTTATTTCATTTGTTTTTTTTTAAAGCTTTATGAGACAGTAAAATTCGAAATGATTGCTTTTGTTCTGAGGAAAGCGAGCCAAAGAATAGACATCTGGTATGATGAATAGTATAGAGATGTTATGAATTATGGAGCTAGGGAGATAGTTTAGTGGTCTAAAGCGCCTGCCTGGCAAGTGCAAGGACACAGGTTCCATCCCCTGTACTGCATGCTCTTTTGGCTTCATGCCACACTGGTTACCAAATCTGAGTGTGGTGTGGTTCATGCTCATAATCCAAACACTGCAAGTGACAGAGGGTGAAATAATGTCTTTTTAAGGGACATTTTGTATATTTAATTTTTTCTTTGTACATCTTGCTTTCTTTATTAAATGAGAAACTCAGGAAGTACTTTTCTTTCTTTTGTAATTTATGTATTTAGTACAGGATCTCCCAAAGCAGCTTGAACTCATAGGAATCCTCCTGTTTTCAGCCTCCCCAGCACTGGGATTACAGGCATGTGCCACCATGCCTGGTCTCAGTGGCCAGCTTAGGGCACCCAGGGATGAGGGTGGCTTGGTAAGGGGTGTCAAGTATTGAACCCCAGGCCCTGTGCTTGTCTAATCAGATACTTAGTATGCTTAGGTATCTTGCCCACCCTAATACTTTTCTTTAAAATTAAATCCAATGAAGAAGGTATGGTAGTCTGTTGATCTTTGTGTTTCTCTTATTATAAGCATTGCAAGGTTTCATCTAAAATAAAGAGGTATTTTTGATGATTTGAAGAAAGTTTTGCCTTAAGGAAGGAAGTAGGTAAAAGAAAGGAAAACTTAAAATCTAGTTTTAGAACTCCAAACATGTGTTCTTTGCTCTTCTGTATGGAAAACTATTTCATGTATATGCATGAAACAGTTCTTTTATATATAATCTGAGCCTATATCTTTGAATATTGGAATTTTCAATTGGACCACTGCTATATGAAAAAGAAAAGTAGAATTATTTACAGTTACTGAGATACATAAAATGGTTTCCACTTTAACTATCCTGTGCTATAATTCTCTCAAAAGAGTACATATTTTATGATTCATTTAGAAACATTTGTTCAAAGAGAAAAACTAAAAATTTACAAAAATACATTTTTGACTGTATTTCAAATTGCAGCCAGTTTATCAAAAGAACTTATCCAGTTATTGACAGCATATTTGAAGTTCTGCCAGATTCACTACTTTTAATACATATGGGAAAAAGTCATTTTGTAAATTCCATCCATTCTCTTCCATTATCTTGATTAAGGAATTAAATTGTCAATAGCTCAGATCTGTTGATTTATTGGGATCCACTTGTGATTTCTTTACAACCTGGTAAGTGTTGTTAGTTATTAAGTGAAAAACAAAAAAGTTATATTAATGAACCATCAAATTGAAAAGATACAACAAAACCTAAAACTGTTAATAGCAGGAAATAAAGATTAAATTTAATTGAAGTCTTGAAAGTCAGAAAGTTAATGCTCTCTGAATGCCCGTTGCTTGGCTACCTCTCCCTCTTGCCACCTGGGCCATGGGTCACCACTTCTCACCTGGACTATGTCATTCGTTCTTCAAACTGGCCACTGCCATTCTACTTTACTGTAATCTGTCCCTTGTCCAGCTGTAATTATCCAGCCACATGGATTCATTTCCATTCCTAAAATACACATAGCTCCTTTGAGTGCAGCTCCAGCTGTCGCTTTCTTGAGATGTTCTGCCACCACATGCTCTCACGCATGGCACTTTGCCAGTGTCCTCTCTGCCCACTTCATTCTGCCTGCAGGGTTTCCTGGACCTTTTCACAAAAATTCACCATCTACTCAACTTGCGCTGTATCAAGCTTTTGTAGACTTAATATCCTCTAATTTTATATTTATTCTCCTTTCAGGAGCATAAATAACATGTGAACAAAGACTTCCCTTTCTTATCCACTAGGGTGTTTGTACTTTCTAAAAGAATCTCACAGAGTAGAGCAACAAAAGAAGTTTGCTGAATTAAAGAGTGACCTCACTGGGAAAAAAAAAATGCAAGTTGGGAATTTTATAAAATTTAAATAGCTTCATGAATGTAATTATTTTCCAAAACAAGTTAAATTTAGAGGCAAAAGCACAATTGTAACTATGTTTTGTTGCTTACTTTAATCTTAAGTTATAGAGCTGCACAAAGCATAATGATGTGGATTTCAACTAATATGTACAACAATTAAAAAAAAATAGATGGAGCCAGTGAGATAGCTCATCTGCTAAAGCACCTGCTCAGGCTAGATAAGGGAAGTGCAGAGACCACAGTTCGATCCCAGGCACCAGGGAAGCTGAAAGCAGGAGGATCACCAGGAGTCCAAGCTGAGTAGTGAGATCCTATAACAACTAAATACATTAACAACAAATAAAATAAAATAAAAATGTAAGTACAACATCATGAACTGATTTAAATTAGGAGTGAATGATTTTTCAGCTTTCAACATCTGTTTGCATACACAAAAATCCTGTTAACTCTTAAAGAGGAAAAGTTCTCTGGTCCTTTCAAATTTTGCTCTAGTATCACTTTTTGATAAATAGTGTTTTACCTAGTTTTATGTTTAGTTTTACTTGGAAGTACAAAGTGTTGTTCTGCTATTTTATATATTTTATTATACTATATTAGAAGCAAAATTAATATCTACCTGTTAGGACAAATAAGTCTTCTGTAGATTTTTAAAAGGTAAGTTTCTTGATAATTTTGTGTCTGTATATTCAAAATAGTCAGGATAGATATACAGCCACTTTCTCTTAATTCAGTGAATAGAAAGATTTCTTCTAATAGTGTTTGTGGACAAGCTATCATGTCTACATCTTGTGCAATGAATAACCACTAACAGAACAATATACAATGTATAGTTATGGAAACTGTCCTACTAATTGATTTTGAAAGTGTCTCATTGCTATATTTTCTCAATAAAATTATTTTAAAAAAGTAAATGTAAGTTCCTGTCTTCATGAATGGTGCATACTAAACAACCTATTAAAGTAGAAACAACAGATTCTTCAAGGAGACCGAATTAAAAATTATATTCTATATATTGTAAAGATTTCTATAATTGTTTTACCAGTTGTTCTGGATATTAATCTACACTTATTTGAATTAATTTAAAAGTGGCTCATAAGGGCTGAGGAGATAGCTCGGCAGACAAAGCACCTGCTTAACCAAGCACAGGGACCAAGTTTCAATTCCTGGCACCATGTGCCATGTTCTTCCCCTGCGCACTGTGAGCTGGCCACCAAGACCAGCATGGTGGTGCATGGCTGTAATCCTAGTTTTGGGGAAGCTGAGACAGTAGCAGCACTGTAAGTCCAAGCTGTGTTGTGAGACTGTGCACCAAATTTATAAAAATAAATAAAAACATAAATAATATAATAAAAATAAAGTCATAAAATAAAATTTAATAGTCTTATGCTGGCCAAAAGAACATTTTAAAGGGGGTGGAAGGGCAAGGCAAGGAAATGGAGATGTGTTATACACATATGCTGATTCCCCCAGTGAATAAAATCATATACTATCAACACATATAAATAGAAATTTAAATGTTTTTAAAGATATCAAATATTGTTCTTTATGTGAGGCTTAGATTTTGCACAGCTCTGTTTTTCTACCTTTCTAAATATTTTCAATTAACATATGTAGTTGTATAACACTCTCGTATATGTATAGTTTTATCAGCAATCGTTCAGACTCTGCATTCTTCAATTAGCTTATAATTCTGAACTCTGTGATAATCTGTGTTACAGTTTAGTCCTTGGGAGGTTCAAGTCTAGAACTCCAAACTGTTGGTTTTGAACTTCAGCATAAGAACTTCAAGTCTGACCTACTCAGGGATTCTGAGGGCCATGAAGACCGGGCCACAGCTGAATCTCAGGACCTAATCCGTTTGACTTCAAGATGGCTGCTTGCGCTTCATGAAATCTGCAGGGCTGCTAGACAGTGCACTTTCCACTCGAGATGCCCTCTTAACACCAGCTCGTTGATCTATTTAATTTTCAAACCAACAGGAAAGCGAGTCCATCCCCCTTGCAAACATACCTCGTATAAATTGAACGCTGAGATGTTTGTAACTGAAAGCTGGGTGGTAAGGATGAGTCATAGTAAGACAGCTGGCCAAGTCAGGAATCTAGCTCACAAGGCGTTTGCTTATTTTCTGGCCTAAAGGAAGTGTGCAGTCACAATGATCTAAATTTTACTTTCACAGGAACAGTCCCTTAGACAAGTAAATGAAAAATGTTGAAAAGAACATTCAGAGGGCCAGGACGATAGCTCAGTTGCTTGCCTAGCAAGAGCAAAGGCCTGAGTTCAATCCCTGGCTCTGCAAAAAAAAAAAAAAAAAAAAAATCAGGAAGTACTTAGCCCTTCTCCAAGAATTGACCTAGAGCCCTAACTCTATCCTTCTTTCTTTCCTTCCATTCTTTTCTACTTTTTGTTCTTTATAGTGATTTTCCAACAAGTAGTTTTTTTTGTTTTTTTTTGCTGTACCAGGGATTGAACTCAGGACCTTGCACTTGCCAGGCAAGTGCTTATTCTACTGAGCTACTCCCCTAAAGAAGTTGTTCAGATTACCAGACATACACATGCAAATTGGTCAGAAAATATTAAGCATTAAATGTTGATGTTGATAAACAAGTAAAACTTTTCTTGCCATCTGCTGAACAGACTAAAGAGAAACAAAGACAGAGGCAGAAAGGACACTCAGAAATAGCACAATCATTTTTGCTAATTTATTTTATTTCATTATGAACATAAACGTAGGGGTCACTTTATTAGCTTATTCCCTAAGGTTCCACTGGCCAAGATAGAGCTATTTATTTATTCTCAGACTTCAACTACTGGATATCTCGAGTAAAACCTAGATGAAATTCTCAGCAGGTACAGCAGAAGACAGATTTTTATATGCAGAAAATTGGGACAAACAATATTTAGTTAGACCATAAATAATACTTTTGAGGTTTGGGCTCATACTCATCACCCTGCAAATGAATTGAAGCTAATAAACAATATGCAGTAGAAGCGTGTATACCTGGAAGAAGTGAATACAAGTAGGAGCTATTTTAATAGTTATGAATGTTATAGATGACAAGGACTGCTATTGGTTGAAGTAAGAGCAAATGAGACAAAGCACTGGTGCTGTTACATTAGTTTTCTGGAAATAGAAGAGGAAAATAAGGCTGTTAATAGTAAACTTTGTTTATATTCTGTTTAAAAGATAAGCTTGGGAAGAAAATGATGATATTTTAGCTCTTAAATCTGTATTTAAGAACTGGATGAAAACATGCAAGCTGTTTTACAGAAGAAAAGAATGGCTTGAAGAAAACAATATTAAAACTCAATGGGTAAATTTCAGAGTAATCGAAAGACGGGTGCTTATGGAAAAAAAATGAAGTACATAATACAGAAAGAATGGTCATGATCATGAGAGTGTTCTCAGTCATTGCTTTAGGCCTTCCTGCTGCATGTTCAGAAACAGGGGGAGCAGAGAGAGAAAGAAAGGAAGAAGAAGACAGAGAGAGAGAGAGAGAGTAGAAAGCAAAAAGAGAAAGAATGGCATACAGTTGTTCAACAAGCAAATACATAAGTATATTAGCAATAGATCAGAAATGTTCATCATCAGAAAATGAAGAATGTATATGATATGACCTTCAGGAAGGACACACTACACACTGGATCACAAATGAGAACACACTGCTGCAGAACTACAAGCACTTCAAAGAAGCAAACCCTAGAATTACTTCTCTAAAAGTGATAGGATGAGTGCAGCCCTTCTTTGCTGACCTGGAAGGTAAATGAAATCAAGTGTCATGGACAGACCTCTTAGAGGCTGCATGCCAAAGATATGCTCACAGACTTAAAGAGAGACAAGTCAGCATCTTTGCTTGCTTGTTTCTGCAAATTAGGTGGAATTATTGATGTACTTGTTGTTGAGTGTTTTCCAAGTGCACAGCACAAAGGCAGAATGGGCTGTGTGATTTGATTTTATGAAATTAAATACGGGGATGATACTGGTCAGATTTATCATCCCTGGGACAAATTACCTGACACTACAATTTAAAGGCGATGTTTATTTTGGATCCCAATTTCAATGGGGTCAGTTCATGGCCAATTAACTCCAAGATGAATAAAACATTAAGCTACTGCATAACGTGTAGTTAAGTAAAAGCTGCTCTCTCTATGTCACCATAGACTTGAATTGGAAACCAGCTTGATAACTCTAAACTGTAGTGGAGAATTTGAAAATGTTTGAGCAGGGAAACACTGTAAGAATAATAGCAATGTTTTGTGGATATTAATCTGGGAGAAGTTAACATAAATAGGAATGGGAATTTCTCAGTTATATAATTAGTATGGAAATTTTTATAATAAATAAAAAGTAAAGAGGATCATGT